>JAWPHD010007922.1:0-121844 GCA_037043455.1 Cyrtodaria siliqua
TTCACTACTCCTCTAGTAAGTGTTTCTGGTATTGTCCTACTGTTCACTACTCCTCTAGTAAGTGTTTCTGGTATTGCCCTACCATTCACTACTCCTCTAGTAAGTGTTTCTGGTATTGCCATACTGTTCACTACTCCTCTAGTAAGTGTTTCTGGTATTGTCCTACTGTTCACTACTCCTCTAGTAAGTGTTTCTGGTATTGCCATACTGTTCACTACTCCTCTAGTAAGTGTTTCTGGTATTGTCCTACTGTTCACTACTCCTCTAGTAAGTGTTTCTGGTATTGCCCTACTGTTCACTACTCCTCTAGTAAGTGTTTCTGGTATTGCCCTACTGTTCACTACTCCTCTAGTAAGTGTTTCTGGTATTGCCATACTGTTCACTACTCCTCTAGTAAGTGCTTCTGGTATTGTCCTACTGTTCACTACTCCTCTAGTAAGTGTTTCTGGTATTGTCCTACTGTTCACTACTCCTCTAGTAAGTGTTTCTGGTATTGCCATACTGTTCACTACTCCTCTAGTAAGTGTTTCTGGTATTGCCCTACCATTCACTACTCCTCTAGTAAGTGTTTCTGGTATTGCCCTACTGTTCACTACTCCTCTAGTAAGTGTTTCTGGTATTGCCCTACTGTTCACTACTCTAGTAAGTGCTTCTGGTATTGTCCTACTGTTCACTACTCCTCTAGTAAGTGTTTCTGGTATTGTCCTACTGTTCACTACTCCTCTAGTAAGTGTTTCTGGTATTGCCATACTGTTCACTACTCCTCTAGTAAGTGTTTCTGGTATTGCCCTACTGTTCACTACTCCTCTAGTAAGTGTTTCTGGTATTGTCCTACTGTTCACTACTCCTCTAGTAAGTGTTTCTGGTATTGCCCTACCATTCACTACTCCTCTAGTAAGTGTTTCTGGTATTGCCCTACTGTTCACTACTCCTCTAGTAAGTGTTTCTGGTATTGCCATACTGTTCACTACTCCTCTAGTAAGTGTTTCTGGTATTGTCCTACTGTTCACTACTCCTCTAGTAAGTGTTTCTTGTATTGCCATACTGTTCACTACTCCTCTAGTAAGTGTTTCTGGTATTGTCCTACTGTTCACTACTCCTCTAGTAAGTGTTTCTGGTATTGCCCTACTGTTCACTACTCCTCTAGTAAGTGTTTCTGGTATTGCCCTACTGTTCACTACTCCTCTAGTAAGTGTTTCTGGTATTGCCCTACTGTTCACTACTCCTCTAGTAAGTGTTTCTGGTATTGCCATACTGTTCACTACTCCTCTAGTAAGTGTTTCTGGTATTGTCCTACTGTTCACTACTCCTCTAGTAAGTGTTTCTGGTATTGCCCTACTGTTCACTACTCCTCTAGTAAGTGTTTCTGGTATTGTCCTACTGTTCACTACTCCTCTAGTAAGTGTTTCTGGTATTGCCCTACTGTTCACTACTCCTCTAGTAAGTGTTTCTGGTATTGCCCTACTGTTCACTACTCCTCTAGTAAGTGTTTCTGGTATTGCCCTACCATTCACTACTCCTCTAGTAAGTGTTTCTGGTATTGCCCTACCGTTCACTACTCCTCTAGTAAGTGTTTCTGGTATTGCCCTACCGTTCACTACTCCTCTAGTAAGTGTTTCTGGTATTGCCCTACTGTTCACTACTCCTCTAGTAAGTGTTTCTGGTATTGCCCTACTGTTCACTACTCCTCTAGTAAGTGTTTCTGGTATTGCCCTACTGTTCACTACTCCTCTAGTAAGTGTTTCTGGTATTGTCCTACTGTTCACTACTCCTCTAGTAAGTGTTTCTGGTATTGCCCTACTGTTCACTACTCCTCTAGTAAGTGTTTCTGGTATTGTCCTACTGTTCACTACTCCTCTAGTAAGTGTTTCTGGTATTGTCCTACTGTTCACTACTCCTCTAGTAAGTGTTTCTGGTATTGCCATACTGTTCTCTACTCCTCTAGTAAGTGTTTCTGGTATTGCCATACTGTTCACTACTCCTCTAGTAAGTGTTTCTGGTATTGCCATACTGTTCACTACTCCTCTAGTAAGTGTTTCTGGTATTGTCCTACTGTTCACTACTCCTCTAGTAAGTGTTTCTGGTATTGCCATACTGTTCACTACTCCTCTAGTAAGTGTTTCTGGTATTGCCATACTGTTCACTACTCCTCTAGTAAGTGGTTCTGGTATTGCCCTACTGTTCACTACTCCTCTAGTAAGTGTTTCTGGTATTGGCCTACTGTTCACTACTCCTCTAGTAAGTGTTTCTGGTAATGCCCTACTGTTCACTACTCCTCTAGTAAGTGTTTCTGGTATTGCCCTACTGTTCACTACTCCTCTAGTAAGTGTTTCTGGTATTGCCATACTGTTCACTACTCCTCTAGTAAGTGTTTCTAGTATTGTCCTACTGTTCACTACTCCTCTAGTAAGTGTTCCTGGTTTTGCCCTACTGTTCACTACTCCTCTAGTAAGTGTTTCTGGTATTGTCCTACTGTTCACTACTCCTCTAGTTAGTGTTTCTGGTATTGCCCTACTGTTCACTACTCCTCTAGTAAGTGTTTCAGGTATTGCCCTACTGTTCACTACTCCTCTAGTAAGTGTTTCTGGTATTGCCCTACTGTTCACTACTCCTCTAGTAAGTGTTTCTGGTATTGTCCTACTGTTCACTACTCCTCTAGTAAGTGTTTCTGGTATTGCCCTACTGTTCACTACTCCTCTAGTAAGTGTTTCTGGTATTGTCCTACTGTTCACTACTCCTCTAGTAAGTGTTTCTGGTATTGCCATACTGTTCACTACTCCTCTAGTAAGTGTTTCTGGTATTGTCCTACTGTTCACTACTCCTCTAGTAAGTGTTTCTGGTATTGCCCTACTGTTCACTACTCCTCTAGTAAGTGTTTCTGGTATTGCCCACTGTTCACTACTCCTCTAGTAAGTGCTTCTGGTATTGCCATACTGTTCACTACTCCTCTAGTAAGTGCTTCTGGTATTGCCATACTGTTCACTACTCCTCTAGTAAGTGTTTCTGGTATTGCCCTACTGTTCACTACTTCTCTAGTAAGTGTTTCTGGTATTGCCCTACCATTCACTACTCCTCTAGTAAGTGTTTCTGGTATTGTCCTACTGTTCACTACTCCTCTAGTAAGTGTTCCTGGTTTTGCCCTACTGTTCACTACTCCTCTAGTAAGTGTTTCTGGTATTGCCATACTGTTCACTACTCCTCTAGTAAGTGTTTCTGGTATTGCCATACTGTTCACTACTCCTCTAGTAAGTGTTTCTGGTATTGTCCTACTGTTCACTACTCCTCTAGTAAGTGGTTCTGGTATTGCCCTACCATTCACTACTCCTCTAGTAAGTGTTTCTGGTATTGTCCTACTGTTCACTACTCCTCTAGTAAGTGTTCCTGGTTTTGCCCTACTGTTCACTACTCCTCTAGTAAGTGTTTCTGGTATTGCCATACTGTTCACTACTCCTCTAGTAAGTGTTTCTGGTATTGCCATACTGTTCACTACTCCTCTAGTAAGTGTTTCTGGTATTGCCCTACTGTTCACTACTCCTCTAGTAAGTGGTTCTGGTATTGCCATACTGTTCACTACTCCTCTAGTAAGTGTTTCTAGTATTGTCCTACTGTTCACTACTCCTCTAGTAAGTGTTTCTGGTATTGCCCTACTGTTCACTACTCCTCTAGTAAGTGTTTATGGTATTGCCATACTGTTCACTACTCCTCTAGTAAGTGTTTCTGGTATTGCCCTTCTGTTCACTACTCCTCTAGTAAGTGTTTCTGGTATTGCCATACTGTTCACTACTCCTCTAGTAAGTGTTTCTGGTATTGTCCTACTGTTCACTACTCCTCTAGTAAGTGTTTCTGGTATAGCCCTACTGTTCACTACTCCTCTAGTAAGTGTTTCTGGTATTGTCCTACTGTTCACTACTCCTCTAGTAAGTGTTTCTAGTATTGTCCTACTGTTCACTACTCCTCTAGTAAGTGTTTCTGGTATTGTCCTACTGTTCACTACTCCTCTAGTAAGTGTTTCTGGTATTGCCCTACTGTTCACTACTCCTCTAGTAAGTGTTTCTGGTATTGTCCTACTGTTCACTACTCCTCTAGTAAGTGTTTCTGGTATTGCCATACTGTTCACTACTCCTCTAGTAAGTGTTTCTGGTATTGTCCTACTGTTCACTACTCCTCTAGTAAGTGTTTCTGGTATTGCCCTACTGTTCACTTATCTAGTAAGTGTTTCTGGTATTGCCCTACTGTTCACTACTCTAGTAAGTGTTTCTGGTATTGTCCTACTGTTCACTACTCCTCTAGTAAGTGGTTCTGGTATTGCCCTACCATTCACTACTCCTCTAGTAAGTGTTTCTGGTATTGTCCTACTGTTCACTACTCCTCTAGTAAGTGTTCCTGGTTTTGCCCTACTGTTCACTACTCCTCTAGTAAGTGTTTCTGGTATTGCCATACTGTTCACTACTCCTCTAGTAAGTGTTTCTGGTATTGCCATACTGTTCACTACTCCTCTAGTAAGTGTTTCTGGTATTGCCCTACTGTTCACTACTCCTCTAGTAAGTGGTTCTGGTATTGCCATACTGTTCACTACTCCTCTAGTAAGTGTTTCTAGTATTGTCCTACTGTTCACTACTCCTCTAGTAAGTGTTTCTGGTATTGCCCTACTGTTCACTACTCCAAAAGTAAGTGTTTCTGGTATTGTCCTACTGTTCACTACTCCTCTAGTAAGTGTTTCTGGTATTGCCCTACCATTCACTACTCCTCTAGTAAGTGTTTTTGGTATTGCCCTACTGTTCACTACTCCTCTAGTAAGTGTTTCTGGTATTGCCATACTGTTCACTACTCCTCTAGTAAGTGTTTCTGGTATTGTCCTACTGTTCACTACTCCTCTAGTAAGTGTTTCTGGTATTGCCATACTGTTCACTACTCCTCTAGTAAGTGTTTCTGGTATTGTCCTACTGTTCACTACTCCTCTAGTAAGTGTTTCTGGTATTGCCCTACCATTCACTACTCCTCTAGTAAGTGTTTCTGGTATTGCCATACTGTTCACTACTCCTCTAGTAAGTGTTTCTGGTATTGTCCTACTGTTCACTACTCCTCTAGTAAGTGTTTCTGGTATTGCCATACTGTTCACTACTCCTCTAGTAAGTGTTTCTGGTATTGTCCTACTGTTCACTACTCCTCTAGTAAGTGTTTCTGGTATTGCCCTACTGTTCACTACTCCTCTAGTAAGTGTTTCTGGTATTGCCCTACTGTTCACTACTCCTCTAGTAAGTGTTTCTGGTATTGCCATACTGTTCACTACTCCTCTAGTAAGTGTTTCTGGTATTGTCCTACTGTTCACTACTCCTCTAGTAAGTGTTTCTGGTATTGCCATACTGTTCACTACTCCTCTAGTAAGTGTTTCTGGTATTGCCCTACCATTCACTACTCCTCTAGTAAGTGTTTCTGGTATTGCCCTACTGTTCACTACTCCTCTAGTAAGTGTTTCTGGTATTGCCCTACTGTTCACTACTCTAGTAAGTGCTTCTGGTATTGTCCTACTGTTCACTACTCCTCTAGTAAGTGTTTCTGGTATTGTCCTACTGTTCACTACTCCTCTAGTAAGTGTTTCTGGTATTGCCATACTGTTCACTACTCCTCTAGTAAGTGTTTCTGGTATTGTCCTACTGTTCACTACTCCTCTAGTAAGTGTTTCTGGTATTGCCATACTGTTCACTACTCCTCTAGTAAGTGTTTCTGGTATTGCCATACTGTTCACTACTCCTCTAGTAAGTGTTTCTGGTATTGCCCTACCATTCACTACTCCTCTAGTAAGTGTTTCTGGTATTGCCCTACTGTTCACTACTCCTCTAGTAAGTGTTTCTGGTATTGCCCTACTGTTCACTACTCTAGTAAGTGCTTCTGGTATTGTCCTACTGTTCACTACTCCTCTAGTAAGTGTTTCTGGTATTGTCCTACTGTTCACTACTCCTCTAGTAAGTGTTTCTGGTATTGCCCTACTGTTCACTACTCCTCTAGTAAGTGTTTCTGGTATTGTCCTACTGTTCACTACTCCTCTAGTAAGTGTTTCTGGTATTGCCATACTGTTCACTACTCCTCTAGTAAGTGTTTCTGGTATTGTCCTACTGTTCACTACTCCTCTAGTAAGTGTTTCTGGTATTGCCCTACTGTTCACTTCTCTAGTAAGTGTTTCTGGTATTGCCCTACTGTTCACTACTCTAGTAAGTGTTTCTGGTATTGTCCTACTGTTCACTACTCCTCTAGTAAGTGGTTCTGGTATTGCCCTACCATTCACTACTCCTCTAGTAAGTGTTTCTGGTATTGTCCTACTGTTCACTACTCCTCTAGTAAGTGTTCCTGGTTTTGCCCTACTGTTCACTACTCCTCTAGTAAGTGTTTCTGGTATTGCCATACTGTTCACTACTCCTCTAGTAAGTGTTTCTGGTATTGCCATACTGTTCACTACTCCTCTAGTAAGTGTTTCTGGTATTGCCCTACTGTTCACTACTCCTCTAGTAAGTGGTTCTGGTATTGCCATACTGTTCACTACTCCTCTAGTAAGTGTTTCTAGTATTGTCCTACTGTTCACTACTCCTCTAGTAAGTGTTTCTGGTATTGCCCTACTGTTCACTACTCCAAAAGTAAGTGTTTCTGGTATTGTCCTACTGTTCACTACTCCTCTAGTAAGTGTTTCTGGTATTGCCCTACCATTCACTACTCCTCTAGTAAGTGTTTCTGGTATTGCCCTACTGTTCACTACTCCTCTAGTAAGTGTTTCTGGTATTGCCATACTGTTCACTACTCCTCTAGTAAGTGTTTCTGGTATTGTCCTACTGTTCACTACTCCTCTAGTAAGTGTTTCTGGTATTGCCATACTGTTCACTACTCCTCTAGTAAGTGTTTCTGGTATTGTCCTACTGTTCACTACTCCTCTAGTAAGTGTTTCTGGTATTGCCCTACCATTCACTACTCCTCTAGTAAGTGTTTCTGGTATTGCCATACTGTTCACTACTCCTCTAGTAAGTGTTTCTGGTATTGTCCTACTGTTCACTACTCCTCTAGTAAGTGTTTCTGGTATTGCCATACTGTTCACTACTCCTCTAGTAAGTGTTTCTGGTATTGTCCTACTGTTCACTACTCCTCTAGTAAGTGTTTCTGGTATTGCCCTACTGTTCACTACTCCTCTAGTAAGTGTTTCTGGTATTGCCCTACTGTTCACTACTCCTCTAGTAAGTGTTTCTGGTATTGCCATACTGTTCACTACTCCTCTAGTAAGTGCTTCTGGTATTGTCCTACTGTTCACTACTCCTCTAGTAAGTGTTTCTGGTATTGTCCTACTGTTCACTACTCCTCTAGTAAGTGTTTCTGGTATTGCCATACTGTTCACTACTCCTCTAGTAAGTGTTTCTGGTATTGCCCTACCATTCACTACTCCTCTAGTAAGTGTTTCTGGTATTGCCCTACTGTTCACTACTCCTCTAGTAAGTGTTTCTGGTATTGCCCTACTGTTCACTACTCTAGTAAGTGCTTCTGGTATTGTCCTACTGTTCACTACTCCTCTAGTAAGTGTTTCTGGTATTGTCCTACTGTTCACTACTCCTCTAGTAAGTGTTTCTGGTATTGCCATACTGTTCACTACTCCTCTAGTAAGTGTTTCTGGTATTGCCCTACTGTTCACTACTCCTCTAGTAAGTGTTTCTGGTATTGTCCTACTGTTCACTACTCCTCTAGTAAGTGTTTCTGGTATTGCCCTACCATTCACTACTCCTCTAGTAAGTGTTTCTGGTATTGCCCTACTGTTCACTACTCCTCTAGTAAGTGTTTCTGGTATTGCCATACTGTTCACTACTCCTCTAGTAAGTGTTTCTGGTATTGTCCTACTGTTCACTACTCCTCTAGTAAGTGTTTCTTGTATTGCCATACTGTTCACTACTCCTCTAGTAAGTGTTTCTGGTATTGTCCTACTGTTCACTACTCCTCTAGTAAGTGTTTCTGGTATTGCCCTACTGTTCACTACTCCTCTAGTAAGTGTTTCTGGTATTGCCCTACTGTTCACTACTCCTCTAGTAAGTGTTTCTGGTATTGCCCTACTGTTCACTACTCCTCTAGTAAGTGTTTCTGGTATTGCCATACTGTTCACTACTCCTCTAGTAAGTGTTTCTGGTATTGTCCTACTGTTCACTACTCCTCTAGTAAGTGTTTCTGGTATTGCCCTACTGTTCACTACTCCTCTAGTAAGTGTTTCTGGTATTGTCCTACTGTTCACTACTCCTCTAGTAAGTGTTTCTGGTATTGCCCTACTGTTCACTACTCCTCTAGTAAGTGTTTCTGGTATTGCCCTACTGTTCACTACTCCTCTAGTAAGTGTTTCTGGTATTGCCCTACCATTCACTACTCCTCTAGTAAGTGTTTCTGGTATTGCCCTACCGTTCACTACTCCTCTAGTAAGTGTTTCTGGTATTGCCCTACCGTTCACTACTCCTCTAGTAAGTGTTTCTGGTATTGCCCTACTGTTCACTACTCCTCTAGTAAGTGTTTCTGGTATTGCCCTACTGTTCACTACTCCTCTAGTAAGTGTTTCTGGTATTGCCCTACTGTTCACTACTCCTCTAGTAAGTGTTTCTGGTATTGTCCTACTGTTCACTACTCCTCTAGTAAGTGTTTCTGGTATTGCCCTACTGTTCACTACTCCTCTAGTAAGTGTTTCTGGTATTGTCCTACTGTTCACTACTCCTCTAGTAAGTGTTTCTGGTATTGTCCTACTGTTCACTACTCCTCTAGTAAGTGTTTCTGGTATTGCCATACTGTTCTCTACTCCTCTAGTAAGTGTTTCTGGTATTGCCATACTGTTCACTACTCCTCTAGTAAGTGTTTCTGGTATTGCCATACTGTTCACTACTCCTCTAGTAAGTGTTTCTGGTATTGTCCTACTGTTCACTACTCCTCTAGTAAGTGTTTCTGGTATTGCCATACTGTTCACTACTCCTCTAGTAAGTGTTTCTGGTATTGCCATACTGTTCACTACTCCTCTAGTAAGTGGTTCTGGTATTGCCCTACTGTTCACTACTCCTCTAGTAAGTGTTTCTGGTATTGGCCTACTGTTCACTACTCCTCTAGTAAGTGTTTCTGGTAATGCCCTACTGTTCACTACTCCTCTAGTAAGTGTTTCTGGTATTGCCCTACTGTTCACTACTCCTCTAGTAAGTGTTTCTGGTATTGCCATACTGTTCACTACTCCTCTAGTAAGTGTTTCTAGTATTGTCCTACTGTTCACTACTCCTCTAGTAAGTGTTCCTGGTTTTGCCCTACTGTTCACTACTCCTCTAGTAAGTGTTTCTGGTATTGTCCTACTGTTCACTACTCCTCTAGTTAGTGTTTCTGGTATTGCCCTACTGTTCACTACTCCTCTAGTAAGTGTTTCAGGTATTGCCCTACTGTTCACTACTCCTCTAGTAAGTGTTTCTGGTATTGCCCTACTGTTCACTACTCCTCTAGTAAGTGTTTCTGGTATTGTCCTACTGTTCACTACTCCTCTAGTAAGTGTTTCTGGTATTGCCCTACTGTTCACTACTCCTCTAGTAAGTGTTTCTGGTATTGTCCTACTGTTCACTACTCCTCTAGTAAGTGTTTCTGGTATTGCCATACTGTTCACTACTCCTCTAGTAAGTGTTTCTGGTATTGTCCTACTGTTCACTACTCCTCTAGTAAGTGTTTCTGGTATTGCCCTACTGTTCACTACTCCTCTAGTAAGTGTTTCTGGTATTGCCCACTGTTCACTACTCCTCTAGTAAGTGCTTCTGGTATTGCCATACTGTTCACTACTCCTCTAGTAAGTGCTTCTGGTATTGCCATACTGTTCACTACTCCTCTAGTAAGTGTTTCTGGTATTGCCCTACTGTTCACTACTTCTCTAGTAAGTGTTTCTGGTATTGCCCTACCATTCACTACTCCTCTAGTAAGTGTTTCTGGTATTGTCCTACTGTTCACTACTCCTCTAGTAAGTGTTCCTGGTTTTGCCCTACTGTTCACTACTCCTCTAGTAAGTGTTTCTGGTATTGCCATACTGTTCACTACTCCTCTAGTAAGTGTTTCTGGTATTGCCATACTGTTCACTACTCCTCTAGTAAGTGTTTCTGGTATTGTCCTACTGTTCACTACTCCTCTAGTAAGTGGTTCTGGTATTGCCCTACCATTCACTACTCCTCTAGTAAGTGTTTCTGGTATTGTCCTACTGTTCACTACTCCTCTAGTAAGTGTTCCTGGTTTTGCCCTACTGTTCACTACTCCTCTAGTAAGTGTTTCTGGTATTGCCATACTGTTCACTACTCCTCTAGTAAGTGTTTCTGGTATTGCCATACTGTTCACTACTCCTCTAGTAAGTGTTTCTGGTATTGCCCTACTGTTCACTACTCCTCTAGTAAGTGGTTCTGGTATTGCCATACTGTTCACTACTCCTCTAGTAAGTGTTTCTAGTATTGTCCTACTGTTCACTACTCCTCTAGTAAGTGTTTCTGGTATTGCCCTACTGTTCACTACTCCTCTAGTAAGTGTTTATGGTATTGCCATACTGTTCACTACTCCTCTAGTAAGTGTTTCTGGTATTGCCCTTCTGTTCACTACTCCTCTAGTAAGTGTTTCTGGTATTGCCATACTGTTCACTACTCCTCTAGTAAGTGTTTCTGGTATTGTCCTACTGTTCACTACTCCTCTAGTAAGTGTTTCTGGTATAGCCCTACTGTTCACTACTCCTCTAGTAAGTGTTTCTGGTATTGTCCTACTGTTCACTACTCCTCTAGTAAGTGTTTCTAGTATTGTCCTACTGTTCACTACTCCTCTAGTAAGTGTTTCTGGTATTGTCCTACTGTTCACTACTCCTCTAGTAAGTGTTTCTGGTATTGCCCTACTGTTCACTACTCCTCTAGTAAGTGTTTCTGGTATTGTCCTACTGTTCACTACTCCTCTAGTAAGTGTTTCTGGTATTGCCATACTGTTCACTACTCCTCTAGTAAGTGTTTCTGGTATTGTCCTACTGTTCACTACTCCTCTAGTAAGTGTTTCTGGTATTGCCCTACTGTTCACTTATCTAGTAAGTGTTTCTGGTATTGCCCTACTGTTCACTACTCTAGTAAGTGTTTCTGGTATTGTCCTACTGTTCACTACTCCTCTAGTAAGTGGTTCTGGTATTGCCCTACCATTCACTACTCCTCTAGTAAGTGTTTCTGGTATTGTCCTACTGTTCACTACTCCTCTAGTAAGTGTTCCTGGTTTTGCCCTACTGTTCACTACTCCTCTAGTAAGTGTTTCTGGTATTGCCATACTGTTCACTACTCCTCTAGTAAGTGTTTCTGGTATTGCCATACTGTTCACTACTCCTCTAGTAAGTGTTTCTGGTATTGCCCTACTGTTCACTACTCCTCTAGTAAGTGGTTCTGGTATTGCCATACTGTTCACTACTCCTCTAGTAAGTGTTTCTAGTATTGTCCTACTGTTCACTACTCCTCTAGTAAGTGTTTCTGGTATTGCCCTACTGTTCACTACTCCAAAAGTAAGTGTTTCTGGTATTGTCCTACTGTTCACTACTCCTCTAGTAAGTGTTTCTGGTATTGCCCTACCATTCACTACTCCTCTAGTAAGTGTTTCTGGTATTGCCCTACTGTTCACTACTCCTCTAGTAAGTGTTTCTGGTATTGCCATACTGTTCACTACTCCTCTAGTAAGTGTTTCTGGTATTGTCCTACTGTTCACTACTCCTCTAGTAAGTGTTTCTGGTATTGCCATACTGTTCACTACTCCTCTAGTAAGTGTTTCTGGTATTGTCCTACTGTTCACTACTCCTCTAGTAAGTGTTTCTGGTATTGCCCTACCATTCACTACTCCTCTAGTAAGTGTTTCTGGTATTGCCATACTGTTCACTACTCCTCTAGTAAGTGTTTCTGGTATTGTCCTACTGTTCACTACTCCTCTAGTAAGTGTTTCTGGTATTGCCATACTGTTCACTACTCCTCTAGTAAGTGTTTCTGGTATTGTCCTACTGTTCACTACTCCTCTAGTAAGTGTTTCTGGTATTGCCCTACTGTTCACTACTCCTCTAGTAAGTGTTTCTGGTATTGCCCTACTGTTCACTACTCCTCTAGTAAGTGTTTCTGGTATTGCCATACTGTTCACTACTCCTCTAGTAAGTGTTTCTGGTATTGTCCTACTGTTCACTACTCCTCTAGTAAGTGTTTCTGGTATTGCCATACTGTTCACTACTCCTCTAGTAAGTGTTTCTGGTATTGCCCTACCATTCACTACTCCTCTAGTAAGTGTTTCTGGTATTGCCCTACTGTTCACTACTCCTCTAGTAAGTGTTTCTGGTATTGCCCTACTGTTCACTACTCTAGTAAGTGCTTCTGGTATTGTCCTACTGTTCACTACTCCTCTAGTAAGTGTTTCTGGTATTGTCCTACTGTTCACTACTCCTCTAGTAAGTGTTTCTGGTATTGCCATACTGTTCACTACTCCTCTAGTAAGTGTTTCTGGTATTGCCCTACTGTTCACTACTCCTCTAGTAAGTGTTTCTGGTATTGTCCTACTGTTCACTACTCCTCTAGTAAGTGTTTCTGGTATTGCCCTACCATTCACTACTCCTCTAGTAAGTGTTTCTGGTATTGCCCTACTGTTCACTACTCCTCTAGTAAGTGTTTCTGGTATTGCCATACTGTTCACTACTCCTCTAGTAAGTGTTTCTGGTATTGTCCTACTGTTCACTACTCCTCTAGTAAGTGTTTCTTTTATTGCCATACTGTTCACTACTCCTCTAGTAAGTGTTTCTGGTATTGTCCTACTGTTCACTACTCCTCTAGTAAGTGTTTCTGGTATTGCCCTACTGTTCACTACTCCTCTAGTAAGTGTTTCTGGTATTGCCCTACTGTTCACTACTCCTCTAGTAAGTGTTTCTGGTATTGCCCTACTGTTCACTACTCCTCTAGTAAGTGTTTCTGGTATTGCCATACTGTTCACTACTCCTCTAGTAAGTGTTTCTGGTATTGTCCTACTGTTCACTACTCCTCTAGTAAGTGTTTCTGGTATTGCCCTACTGTTCACTACTCCTCTAGTAAGTGTTTCTGGTATTGTCCTACTGTTCACTACTCCTCTAGTAAGTGTTTCTGGTATTGCCCTACTGTTCACTACTCCTCTAGTAAGTGTTTCTGGTATTGCCCTACTGTTCACTACTCCTCTAGTAAGTGTTTCTGGTATTGCCCTACCATTCACTACTCCTCTAGTAAGTGTTTCTGGTATTGCCCTACTGTTCACTACTCCTCTAGTAAGTGTTTCTGGTATTGCCCTACTGTTCACTACTCCTCTAGTAAGTGTTTCTGGTATTGCCCTACTGTTCACTACTCCTCTAGTAAGTGTTTCTGGTATTGCCCTACTGTTCACTACTCCTCTAGTAAGTGTTTCTGGTATTGCCCTACTGTTCACTACTCCTCTAGTAAGTGTTTCTGGTATTGCCCTACTGTTCATTACTCTTCTAGAACAGTAAGAAGTATTGCTTTAGGATCTTGACTACAGTGACTGCAGTACTTTTGGGGGAAGGGGGTCGGGGCCCTTTAGAGGGGAAAAAATTGACATGAATTGGAAAAAGGGGGAATTTTGACAAATGTTAAAACAGAAAAAAGATAGTATTTTTTATATGTAATAAGTCTCAGTCTTTCATGTAATATTAAATTCACATCAAGAACATGTTTGATGGACATGTTATGGATGTCTACTAAATAACAACATGTTTGATGGACATGTTATGGATGGTCAACTAAATAACAACATTTAAAAGTAAAAAAAAAAAATCTTTTCTTTGAGGGGATTTTTTTCTCAAAAAAGGGGAAAAAACATATTTGGCCCCAAATTACTATTAAAAAAACACTGGACTGGCATGGCATGTAGTGGGTCTTTTATCAACTCTATGTTGATCAGTTTCCAAGATAGACTTTAGAACACAAGCAGTAAAGTATCGATGCAGGATTTTTCCTAACATGATCATCCTAACACATAGCAATGCCCCCGCCAAAAATTGGTGGTAGCTATACTGTCCCCTTTTCTTGATGAAACTTTGGGTCATGTGTTTATGGGCATAATATCTCGGGTCAAGTTCGATAACCAGCCAGATCATGCTGGAGTTATACCCTGTTGATTTTTAAAAATTGATGCTTTTTGACGAGGTTTTTAATGCATATCAACTGATTACATTGGGGTGTTCTTTCAGGTGGTGGATCTTAATTCTCTGAATTTGCTTGTATAGATTTGAATAGATTTGAAGTGACAACTGCATCACCTTGATTTTGGAGAATAAATCAGTTGTAAATTTTAACACTCAAAATCTCAATGTGTTATTTTTGACAGGTATATATATAGTTTAAAAGAGTTCAAAATATGAAGTTTTTCTATTAAAAATTTGATTTTTCATCTCATTTCCCTAATTGGTGTCCCTGATCCAAACCGTGTACATGCCTTATGGAACATAAAACCAACTTGACTTGTTCTTTTTTTCAGGTGCTAATTCATTGCGACCAACATTATCAGATAGTTTTTCGTCCAGCTGTGCCATAGCTCCGGTAAGTAACACATTTAGGTAGCTTGAATAGGAAGGAAGCTTTTGGAGCACTGTGGTCAAGTCGTAGGGCGTTGGACCCATGATCAAACAGTTGTGGGTTCGATCCCCACCATGACTGAATGCGTTGTGTCACTGAGCAAGACACTTTATCTGCATTTGCTTAGCACTAGTTCTGCCCAAGAAGACATCGAGAGTGCTTAAAATAAGTTGAAAGAGCTTTTGTTACTAACGATGTAAAATAAATAAGTGTAAACTAAACTAAAGGAAGCTTGGGATTGCATTTGAGGTCACTGGGGTCAATAACTTGTTAGGAATGAAATACTGGAAAGAATTTACTGCGTTGGTAAAGAACGGCAGCTTGGGATTACATTTGAGGACGGACATTTTTTCCGCTCAATAACTTTCATTAGGAGTGAGATATTGTGACAAAACTTGCTTTGTAGGTAGCTTATTTGGAAAGGAAGCTTGGTATTGCATTTGAGGTCACCGGGGGTCAAGGTCAGGATTGCTATTACTAAAAAAAAAAAGATTTCTGCACAATATAACTTGTTAGTGTCACAGGATGACCTTAGTGGTTGGGCTAACTCAGGAAAGAATCAGTGACGGTGAATGCATTTACATACGTTTAATGCAACTTTTAAAATATGTTTAATATATATACAATTATCTAAAAAAACAAGCGAATACACAAATGAACTATGAAAAGAATGTTCTCATGAACGTTTAAGACGTTCTTAGTATTGTTATAAATACTGAATGTATGAGACACTAAAGTGTTGTTAAAGCTATAACAATGTTGATTTATGATCTAGCGCGATAATTGTGCTGCGCGAGAGCTCATGAAGATGATGATGCACAAATTTAATGGATGATTGTCATCAAATGCCTTCTGTAAGGGTTGATGACGCGATGTAATGATGGTTAACCTCCACTGAGATTGTGGGTGATGTTCCTCCAGTAAGGACTGATGACGGGCCCACCTTGTGTCCCGGGGGTTGTCGTTAATAAAACCTGACCATGCTGCGCAGGTACGGGGACCGTCTCCACCGCTCGTAACGTTATCCGTGGACGCTTAGATCCACTCCGAAATATCCCAACCTGGATGGCTTATTTCCAACCCTGGATGGCTTAGGCTGTAATTATACATACGTTTTAGATGTCGGTTGACAAACGTAACTATCTTGCATAATTATCATTACCCTAACAAATTATTATTCAATAAATATATGTAAGCTGTACTAAT
The DNA here is from genome assembly GCA_037043455.1 of Cyrtodaria siliqua. NCBI lineage: Eukaryota > Metazoa > Mollusca > Bivalvia > Adapedonta > Hiatellidae > Cyrtodaria > Cyrtodaria siliqua. Next base: position 15,825 of record JAWPHD010007922.1, read on the forward strand.
GATGAGTAGCAATGTATACATATTTTACAACGCCATGTGTACGCCATGTACGTCGCTGGTAATAAATGCCCCTTATACATGTAATGTAAACATGATCAAATCACTCGTATATTACACTCACTGAGCTATGCATGCACGCATGTCAACTAATGACCACATTATACAACGCTATGCATACGCGTCGAACATTTATCCTATTTACTCATCTCATTGTTAACTAATGTTAACAATCGTGTATTACAATCACTGAGTTATACGCCAACGTTAACTAATGCACCTATTATCCACTGTTATCAAATTAATATTGTTTACAATTTATAATCAATTACAATAATTACATCTAATAAAGTAACTTCAAAATCATATGCTAGTCTAAAGTTAATGTTTGAGAAACATCAATGCTAACCGGATGTCGTAACCGCCAAACAAGATGGCGCCGCCCACTGAATACAAATGTACGATAAAAGTTTTAATAAAATAAATACGAACCACATGTTGCCTGTGAATTTTGCCGTCCAATCTCTGTTCCAACAAAGTAACTATCGACCATCCCGGCAAGAACTAGAAGACAATGGGTTTTATAGCAAACATTACGCCCAAACCATTATTTCTCCCGTTCAGTCCGTGACAAACGTGGCTAAATCTGCAGTATTGAATCTACACGAGAGGCCCCTTATACAATTTTGCCGTTTAAGGAAGATAGACCTATACGTTTACATGCATTAGCACAAAACTAAACTTATGACACGGCCTCTCTGGCGGCCACTTAAAATGTGCACGCTTTTACGTGTTACATGAATATATCATGAATTTGTTTCAACTCGAACAATAGATTAGGGTGTAACTGATAACTTACAAGAGCTATATACGACCAATACGCTCTACCCGTGACATTTTGTGACAGTTAGGAATGAGATATTGCTGTGAAACTTGCTTTTTATATAGCTTTTATGGAAAGGAGGCTTGGAATTGTATTTGAGGTCACTGGGTCAAGGTCACTGTTATTAAAAATATAAACATTGTATCTGCTAAGTAACTTAAGTTAGGAATGAGATATTGGAAAGAAACTTGCTGTGTAGGTAGCTTATATGGAAAAGAAGCATGATGTCACTGGGGTCAAAGTCAATGTTACTAAAAAATAGAAAAATGGTTTCCGCTCAGTAACTTTTGTTAGGAATGAGATATTGAGACGAATCTTCCGGTGTTATTAGCTTATATGGAAAGGAAGCTTGGGATTTCATTTGAGATCATTGAGGTCAAGTTCAATGTTTCTAAAAATAGAAAATCCGTTTCTGGGCAATAACTATGGAAAGGAAGCTTGGGATTGCATTTGAGGTTACTAGGGTCAAAGTAAAGGTCACTGTTACTAAAAATAAAAATAAATGGTCAATGGGCTAGGTTTCCGGGCAATGGCTTCAGTTAGTATCGAGTTATTGAAGTGAAATGCGGTGTGTAGGTAGTTTATATGGAAAGCAAAACTGGGAAAAAATGTCCACGTTTCTTGTATTTCTTGTTAAAAAATATATATTTTTTACAGTTATACATTCTTATTTAAGTATAAAATGTTTTCAGCATATCATAGAATAAAAGCAGGGTTCGACCGACACTAACACTCTTTGAAAACTGGTGGTCCTTCTAACAGATATGTGTTCCTTCTCATGTACAGCTATACTTACCAAAACATTACAGTAAAACACATATACAGTGTTGTTCAGTTCAATGTTTATGTTCTTTTTCAACTTCGACTTTTATTATTTTCGTGGCAGAGGGACGCTTTTGAGAATTTTCCACATTTTAAGAGAACGCGAAAACCCGTTAAAGTCAATCATGCGACTGATTGACGTTCTTTTATAATCCTACTACATGAGATGGATATACATCAAGTATATTTTTAATGTCTGTAATTTAAAATAGCAGGCCCAACGGGCCACCAATCTTAAGAAAAGTGGTGGTCCTTCCGAAAATCAGGTGGCCTCGGTTCGCGGACCTGCAATAGTGTCTAAACCTGTATATTTCTTTTATTGTATCACATGTAACCTTTCGACATTTCAGCCAGCACAGAAGGCAGTAGAAACTTCTGGTGGTCCTGGCACCCCGGAGGATGAGGAGGAAGAGACGCCCCCACCACCTATAGCAACCAGACCTGATAAAACCAAATCCATAGTATGTGCATTTCCATAGTCACCCGTTTTGTTTAAATTTAAAAATATTTAGGTTGTTAAAGGAGGCATCGTTTGGTGTATTCCCTTACAATCATTAAACATCTTCTGTAATGCTCTACTGTTACATATTTGTCCCACGCCTTTTTGAAAAAAGCTGAGGGATATAGAAATAATGATTGTCCGTCCTTCACACTTTCTTGTGGCCGCAAGTAGTCATTCTGTTTTGAAGTTAGAAATTGTAACTAGCAACAATATGAGATCTCTGTGAAGTGTTACCTTGCCACTGACTGATATCTCTGTGAGACATGTTTCCTAACAACAGACATATATCTGTGAGTAATGCTGCCAAGTAACAGACTAATATCTCTGAGAAATGTTACCTAACAACGGAATGATATATCTTTGAGAAATGTTACCTAGCAACAGACTGACATCTCTGACAGAACTGTTGCCTAACAGCGGACTGAAATATTTATGGGAACATTTGCCTTACAACAGACTGATAGCTCTCTCAGGAGGGTTACCTAGTAACAGACTTGACATCAATGAGAAAAGATGCCTAACAACAAATATATATCTCTGAGGGAAATCTTACTTAACAACAGACTGATAACTTTGAAAAATGATGCCTAACAATAAACCGATATTTCTGAGAGATATGTTGCCTAACCACAGACAGGTATTTTTGAGAGAAATGTTGCATAACAACAGACTGATATCTCTGTGAGAAGGGTTACCTAGCAACAGACTAATATATATGTGAGAAATGCTACATAGCAACATACTGATATATATGTGAGAAATGTTGCCTAACAGTAGACTGATATCTCAGAAAGAGATGTTGCCTAGCAATAAATTGATATCTCTGAGCTATATGTTGCCTAACAACAGACTGATATCTCTGAGAAATGTTTTCTAGCAACAGATTGATATATCTGAAAGAAATGTAAGCTAACAACAGCTTGGTGTCTGAGAAAAATGTTTCCTAACAACAGGTTGGTGTCTGAGAAAAATGTTTCCTAACAACAGGTTGGTGTCTGAGAAAAATGTTGCCTAACAACAGATTGATATCTCTGTTGAATATTTGTGCAATGACTGCTCTTGGTGTCGGTACCTACCTGTCCATAACTCCTTCCTTTCCCCTTGTCAGTATACCAAGCCAGTTGAGGATGACAAGCCAAATGGAACACTTACAAACAAAAATGATCGACCAAAGAAGAAGAAAATGACAGATGAAGAAATTATAGAGAAACTACGTACAATTGTCACCATAGGAGATCCGAACAGAAAGTACACCAAGATGGAAAAAATTGGGCAAGGGTATGTGGATCTTTTTGCAAATTCTTAAGAAACCCAATGGGATGATACTGTTCAGAGTGCTGCGGAAGGTATGACAAAGTGCCTCCCCCACATATACTTCTGAGCTCACATGAGTCGAAGGCTCAGAGGTGAGCTATTACGGTCCCTCTTCATTTGTCCCTTTATTGTCTGTTGAAACCTTTTTTTAAAAAACTAATCCGCTAAATAACAAAATTACACTGCAAAACCATGTTGTAAACTCTATCCAAGTGTTCAGGTCATATGATAATGTATAAGTGCCTATTAAAAGTATAGAACTTTCCACGAGTTCTTAAAATACCCATGATTGAATATGCGTAAAATGAATTATGAGTTGGTAACTCTTAATTCAATGCTCCAGATTTTGGGTTTGGCCTGGCTGGTTAAAACCGTTTATATTGTGTCTTTAGAATTTGGATTCTCAAAATATGCAAGTTATGTATAACGTCATGGCCCCCATTATCGTGGTATATCGTGGTGAAACGTGGACTGCGCTACAACCATAATTGTTCTCGGTAGAAACATTGTCCAAACTTAAAAAATAGTTATTCTTTAACAGATTTTTGCTTTTTTAATACTTTAGGAAAATTGATCCAGTTGATTTACCTTTTATACTCCAACAGTGTTGGGGATTCCATTCTGGTAAAAATAGCTCACGAGCTGTGACGTCACTCATCGTCAGATATCATAAATATCGAGTATAATGACGTACCACGATAATGGGAATACCACGATAATGGGGGTCATGACGTTATACCTCGTTGTCAATAAGTTCAGAAGCGGTGTACATAATTTGTGAAATTTGACTGTTGTTGGCGGGATAGGGTCTTTAAGCAAACGGCTTGGCCTATTTTGATCAAACTTCATTTAAAATTAGATCCAAGATGGCCAATTTTACTTAAAATAGTCAAAACCTTAACAAATCTTCTTTCCAAGATCCACTAAAAAGGTTTCAACATTTTTACTTCAGTTTGGTAAATTGATGTCTCTGGGGTCAGAAATGGCTTATATAGGGAAAAAAATAAAAATCTTCTCTGAAACCACCAAGCTATTTCATCAAGGATCAGGCTAATGGTTCTCACCACTCAAATCATGACTGAAATCAAATTTGGCCTCACCACCCTGTGGGTTACAGTTTAACATCACCCTGTGGGTTACAGTTTAACATCACCCTGTGGGTTACAGTTTAACATCACCCTGTGGGTTACAGTTTAACTTGGAGTTATATTGGGGTAAAAATGAAGACTCTTTCTTTGAAACTAAAATAGTTAAAGTTCTAATATTTGATGTAGCATTGTCTTGTGGTCCTCAGCCAAGATAGTTTGAATCGTGTGCCTGGGGTCAAATTTGGTCCTGGCCCAGGAGTCACAGTCAGGGTTCAAATTAGGCCTGGATTTTAGGGAGAAGTGACTAAGAAAATAGAGAGAAGTGACAAAAATAGGGAGAAGTGAGGGAGAAACAATATTTTAAGTGCGCATTCGGTTATTGTTAATTATTAATTGATATATACACCCCATTGGTTATAACCTTTTGATTATTTAAGTTATAGCTAAATGCACTTAAAGTATGCTAGCTGTTTCACAGTAAAGGTGTTTATTAGTTTTATTCACAGGCACTCTTTACAAATATATACTGTAACTATAGAAGAAAGAAGGATGGAGAGACAAATGAATATAAATATATTGCATGTATTTTTATTCATTCATCTTTCTATCAATTTGTATGGAGATCTATGGAGGGTGTGAATAGGATTCTCAAACATACACATCTTCCTAAAACGCTTATTCCTCATATGGCCTATATGAACAAATGTGTTTTGTTTCCCCATTTGTATTAGCTAAAAACAATGAGTTACAGTTTTGCTGATGTTAAACTAATTCAGTTATATCTAATAAAAAACGTTTTTCCTTCATATCAAATTATGTACCTATCCAAACTACTATGACACCACACTTTTCTGGAAAAATTCAGTAGAAATTCAGTAGAATTAATTAATTTGTTTTAAATGCCAGAAGGTCCGTTTTATCAAACAATTAAGAAAACACAACTCTAATTATTATTCGGTGGCACCATTTAATTACGTCCGGTCAGTTATCTTCAGATTGTTGTTTCGATCATGTTTTCACACACATTTGTCTGACTGTAACGTAACCTATGATTGGTCAATTGTTTAGCTATGCGCAATCTCATTGGATAAGGCGTGTGTGTATTCCCTGTACAGTCTAATTTGTAAACAAGAATGGGGAGGTGCGAAAATTTCCTTGGGGGATATCATAGCAGTAGGAAAGCCTGCTCCCTGCAGGGTTTCCCCTGTGATCAATCAAATCAATTAATATAATCCTATCCCAGCGACGTCTATGCCTGTCCTGAGACATAAACAACAGGTCAATTAACGACTGGTTTTGCTCGAATGCGGAAAAAAGTGAAATGGTAAATTTGACGGCCTTGGGCTGGAAAAAAAGCGAAGTGATGGGGGAAAGGCGAGACTTTGTCGCTCGTATCGCCCTCCAGTTTGAAGCCTGCACAGTTTTACATAGACTTTATATAAGCTTTTGGTCCTCTTCTGGGGTAAAATCTCGAAAGGAGGGGGAGGGGTGGGGGGGGGGGGGTGGAAACTTAATGACTGCTAGATTTTGCTGCACAAACCCGCACTATTTATTCATATAATTCATATTTTAAATTTCAGGGCATCGGGGACGGTATACATTGCAATAGAGGTGGCGACAGGGAGAGAGGTGGCCATTAAAGCCATGAATCTATCACAGCAACCAAAGAAAGAACTAATTATCAATGAAATCCTGGTGATGAGGGAGCATCAAAACCCAAACATAGTCAACTTCCTAGATAGTTACCTGGTGGGCGAAGAATTATGGGTAAGTTTCTTAGTTTTGCGAAGAATTATGGGTAAATTTCTTAGTTTTGCTAAGAATTAGGGTAAGTTTTTTAGTTTTCCAGATTATAAAAATCATTAGCCAAGTGAATTAAAATTATTATCAGATGTCATATATCTATATAGAGGTATACATAGAATTGTTTTCTTTGTTTGGTGGTTAACATAATTTTTCAGAACATTTTAGGCCATGTAGGATGGTTGATTTTTAGTGGTGGAGGCAGACCACCCACTTATTGCTGGGTAGAACCAGTACTGTATACCTCCCGCCATCCATAAGAATCTACACTTTCTCACAAGTCTAGCTCCCAGTGGGATTTGAACTCGCAGCGGTAAGAGGGGAGACGGTTTACAACGCAACGTTGTTACCCCCCACCCCTCCATGTTTCAGAGTATTATTGTTATCCCAGTGGCGTAAACACAACAAATGTCTCCTTAATAGCACCTCAACTCAGAAGTAGGACAAAAAAAATTGAAGAATATTTCAAATGTTGCATCAATGTCTCGCTTATCTGTCTTTTATGCAGATTTATGCAGATGAGAAAAACAGACCAATGTTGATTACCTCCACCCTACTTACTGTGATTACCTCCACCCTACTTACTGTGATTACCTCCACCCTACTTACTGTGATTACCTCCACCCTTCTTACTGTTATTACCTCCACCCTACTTACTGTGATTACCTCCGCCCTACTTACTGTGATTACCTCCACCCTACTTACTGTGATTACCTCCACCCTACTTACTGTGATTACCTCAACCCTACTTACTGTGATTACCTCCACCCTACTTACTGTGATTACCTCCGCCCTACTTACTGTGATTACCTCCACCCTACTTACTGTGATTACCTCCATCCTACTTACTGCCAAGGTTTAAATGATCCGAAACCAGCGCTACCCGAATTTGTTTCCTGAAAGAAGTCGGACTATATAAATCATTATAATATGTTCTTGTATATATTTGCTTCTTTATATACTCGTTTTCGGGCATTTGTTGATTTACATATATAGTTTATATTACTACCATATCATCCCTTATTTGTAAATAGTTTTATCTTTATATATTTACATTAATTTTTAATTAATCCTTCATTTCTTCATCTTTCATCAGTTTTTGACATATTTATGTGTCGACGTGCTGTAAAACACAATTCATTCATTCTATCCGAATTTGAGTCTACTTATAAAGTGAAAAAGCGGAAGTTAATCTTCAGCTGAAAATTACAGCGTAAATGCGTGTCTTATGATATAGTTGCCGGCGAAAATCGTAGTTTCATTTCAAACGTTTTGTTCTCACAAGATTGAGTAGATCTTATCTAGTGGAACGGTCATCTGTTGACTTGTTATGGTAATCATGAGTGGTTGAAGGAAACTGCATGTTTGTTTACCCTACAAAAGTGGAGGTCAGTTATTATCTCGAATCTTGAGAGACCGGTCCTATTTTATGATTGGGTTCCACCATGTGCAGTGATCACCCTCTCCACATTATTGTTTGATGTTTTATTCAGGTTGTAATGGAGTACCTGGCCGGAGGTTCCCTGACAGATGTTGTGACAGACACGTGTATGGATGAAGGACAAATAGCTGCTGTAGCAAGAGAGGTAAACCTAACATCTCCCTTGTTCACAAAACAACATCTTGGGTCCCCCAGAAATGGAGGTCTTTTGAGACTCTACTCTAAGCTATGTTTTTATGGCAAAAATTAAATTAATAAAAAAGAACAATTATTAGCCCTGCATATGCAATGGGGCATTGTCGTCGTCATCAATAATCAGTAATGCACACAATAACTTAAGTAAATGTTTCTGATTTTCACTAAATTTCTGTATCTGACAAAAATAGCATAAACTTACTGCGGATATATTAATTTACTGAATTTGCTTGTAAAACTTCAAACAAACATTTTGCCAATACTTCAGTAGTAAACAAAATGAAAGTAAAGCAACAACAAATTCGTCGGATTTCCCACCCTAGATTTTAATTACTTTCTGAACTAAAAAAAAACAACAGATAAAATGTGATGTACTTGATTAAAGAGACAATGTCCGTAACTTTTACCTTATAAACCACAAAATAATTATGTTGGTAAACATTTCACACCTACCATTATTGAATATTTACTAAATAGATACAAGATATATTGACGGAATTCAATAAAAATGAGTACCGCTTTGTGGGTTTGAACACAAAGCCCACTCTAAAATTACGTTCGCGGGTAATAATAGACGAGTGCTTAACCAATTGCGATAGATGGGTAAGTGATGTAAAGGAAGACCTTATATGTCAAAACCTAATGTTCTAATGGACATCTCTGACTCATGAGCAACAAAAATATAAATAATACGGTCCCAGCAATGTTTACCAGTAATTATTATACCTCACTGTAAACACTCCACGTAAAATCCCCATACCATGCCGGGTTGATATTTCGCGCTATCACCCTTAATGCCTCATAACGGGTGATAGCACAAACTAACATCATGCTATCTTTTTGAAAAGCTCAGTTCTAAAAATAGATTTTTTCAACAACAATTTTTTCTTCATTATCGGAAAACGCTTATTAAAACTATCTGTTCGGAATAATAAAATAAATATCACATTCTCTTGAGGGTGCCAGTTGATATTATCAACCCAGAAATGATAATGTCATTACATTCTCGGGTTGATAATATCCACTAGCACCCTCAAGAGGATGTGATATTTACATAATAAAACATTTTTGTTCAAATTCACGATTTACTTATTTGGGTCTTTGCTCATGTTTTCATTCCACTGAATAAATCACACTGTTATTTGTATATGCTCAGTATGTACTTTATTTACGGACAGTGGCCTATAAACATGAAGAATCGCTAGAAGGACGTTGCATATTGCATATATCTTGAAAATATATATTTCATGCAAGACATGTTTCAAACTTCCGACGTGCCACATTCTAATTAACCCCACTTTGTTTTCTAGCTTTTAATTTCCTTATAACCGCAGTCATTCAGTACGTTGATTGTGATGCATTTGCATTGTATTTTCAGTGTTTGCAAGCTCTAGAGTTTTTACATGAAAACCAAGTGATACACAGAGATATAAAAAGCGACAATATACTACTGGGTATGGATGGCAGTGTCAAACTAAGTAAGTAGAGTGACAATATACTACTGGGTATGGATGGCAGTGTCAAACTAAGTAAGTACAAAGTGACAATATACTGCTGGGTATGGATGCCAGTGTCAAACTTAGTAAGTACAGAGTGACAATATATGCTGGGAATGGATGCCAGTGTCAAACTAAGTAAGTATAGAGTGACAATATACTGCTGGGTATGGATGCCAGTGTCAAACTAAGTAAGTACAGAGTGACAATATATGCTGGGAATGGATGCCAGTGTCAAACTAAGTAAGTATAGAGTGACAATATACTGCTGGGTATGGATGGCCATGTCAAACTAAGTAAGTACAGAGTGACAATATACTGCTGGGTATGGATGCCAGTGTCAAACTAGGTAAGTACAGAGTGACAATATACTGCTGGGTATGGATGCCAGTGTCAAACTAAGTAAGTACAGAGTGACAATATATGCTGGGTATGGATGCCAGTGTCAAACTAAGTAAGTACAGAGTGACAATATACTGCTGGGTATGGATGCCAGAGTGAAACTAAGTAAGTACAGAGTGACAATATACTGCTGGGTATGGATGCCAGAGTGAAACTAAGTAAGTATAGAGTGACAATATACTGCTGGGTATGGATGGCCATGTCAAACTAGGTAAGTACAGAGTGACAATATACTGCTGGGTATGGATGCCAGTGTCAAACTAAGTAAGTACAGAGTGACAATATATGCTGGGTATGGATGCCAGTGTCAAACTAAGTAAGTACAGAGTGACAATATACTGCTGGGTATGGATGCCAGAGTGAAACTAAGTAAGTACAGAGTGACAATATACTGCTGGGTATGGATGCCAGAGTGAAACTAAGTAAGTACAGAGTGACAATATACTGCTGGGTATGGATGCCAGTGTCAAACTAAGTAAGTACAGAGTGACAATATACTGCTGGGTATGGATGCCAGTGTCAAACTAAGTAAGTACAGAGTGACAATATATGCTGGGAATGGATGCCAGTGTCAAACTAAGTAAGTATAGAGTGACAATATACTGCTGGGTATGGATGCCAGTGTCAAACTAAGTAAGTGCAGAGTGACAATATATGCTGGGAATGGATGCCAGTGTCAAACTAAGTAAGTACAGAGTGACAATATATGCTGGGTATGGATGCCAGTGTCAAACTAAGTAAGTACAGAGTGACAATATACTGCTGGGTATGGATGCCAGTGTCAAACTAAGTAAGTACAGAGTGACAATATACTACTTTGATCATTTTGTTGTTGTGATGTTTACGTATTACACTGCACAGGTGCATGGGTAAAAAGATACACTGCTTCTTGAATAAACGGAAAGTGAGCCGATTAAACCTTCATTTAATCGAGACTCATCCTTAAAATATAACTGAGGCTTTTGGATCTCTCTTGAAAAATTAGAGACATTGTAGCTTTCTCAGTGTGTTTGAAAAGAATGATGCAAAGGGAGAGCAATTAAAAACACTGTGTGCTTAAAAGGGTGATAATATGAGAAATACCCTAACTGTACGGTTATAGGGGCATGTGTCTTAATTATACTTAATGCCATCAAAAGTGCACGTTCTTAAAAAAAAAAAAATGTTTGTTTTTAATTAAAATGTCTCCAAGATCGATTGTAGTGTTATGTACATGTTAGAAATTATCCACATTCCCTATAAATCTGGTGATAGATCAAATTCATTTATTGAAAGAAGTAAAATCGGAATTTTGCATCTTGCGTTTTTAATGGCGTTAAGTATAGATCGAATACGGTATTCGCATTTGCATTTGTAGAAGCCCGTTGAGGGGCATTTGTTGACATTCATATACATTGTTTTTGGCTTATTTATCCCTTATTTGTAAATAGTTTTACCTATACATATTAGCATAATTTTTAAATTATTAACTATTTTATTTTCACTATTTTTCGTGTGCAATATGTATTTATGTTTATCATGCAGATATGCACTTTTCTGCCTAATAAAGGAGTGACCTATTAAATTTTGCTTTAATTATGCACTGGCCAATAAAGCAAATCAGTGCGGAATCCCTCGGCGTTTATTGTACGTAACGTTATCTGACGTCATGCACGTAACTTTGCCTGACGTCATAAAACAAACAAAAAAAACAACATGGCGACGTCCTCGATAAGCGTACCATTCTGAGAAATAGGTAATAATAGTAATTCATACAGAAAATATGGATAATCTACATGATAAATAGAATATGTCAGTGCCTTTTACTATCAAGTTTATTAGGCTCAGTAAGAAAACAAAGAATGGCTAGGAAGATCCTCGCCATTCTTCATTTTCAAAGTCTCGCCTAATAAACTTTAAAATAAAAGGCACTGACATAATATTCTCTATATCAATGGCTGCAACACACCATTCAGTCATTTAATGTCATAATTGGAACGACTCAGTAACAGATGGTCATTTCCTTTACAGCTGATTTTGGTTTCTGTGCCCAGTTGTCGCCTGAACAAAACAAGAGGTCCACCATGGTCGGTACACCATACTGGATGGCTCCTGAAGTGGTAACAAGGTAAGTCTGTCTCTGTCTGTCTGTCTGTCTGCCTGCCCTGCCCTGCCCTGCCAGAGTGTCTGTCTGACTAAATTTTAGAGAGCCAGAGTGATATTGAATCTGTGTTGGCAGTGGCGTTCACAAATCGCATATTATCATGACGTTAAAATATCTTGTGTTTCTATCTTACACAGCTTTCTCAGCCGACTAGTAGGCTTACCTATGATTTCAAGATGTGGGTATCGATTGGGAGTCAAAATCCACCTTGTATTACTGGAGTTACGGCCCTTTTTTTTGTCAAATTTTACATTTTTCACTGATTGTTTTCAGTGGAGACATTCGTTTCCCATGGGCACATTTCTAGTTTCTTCAAATTTTGTGTTTTCTTCTGATTGTTTTCAGTGGTGGCTTCCGTTTCTGATGGACACATTTGTAGCTTAATAAATATTTCTTTCGTTTGCAGGAAGCAATATGGTCCAACAGTGGATGTGTGGAGTTTAGGGATCATGTGTATAGAGATGATTGAGGGAGAACCACCATATCTGAATGAAAACCCTATAAGAGTAAGCACATAGATACATATTGTTTTCATATACAAAGCTTCAGGAACTTAGACATGTTTAAATATGGGAGACATTCTTAACAATGGCCAGCAGCATATAAATTACACCATATATAAGCCACCATATATCATCCAGTATTTCTCCCAGTTTATCACGGAGTCAGTTCACATATACAATATTTCCTAGTATACCTCCCAGTTTATCCTGGAATTGAAACCAGCTCACATATACAATATTCCCCAGTATTCCTCACAGTTGTTCATGGAGTTGAAGCCAGCTCACATATGCAGTATTTCCCAGTATACCTCCCAGTTTATCCTGGAATTGAAACCAGCTCACATATACAATATTCCCCAATATTCCTCACAGTTGTTCATGGAATTGAAGCCAGCTCACATATACAATATTTCCCAGTATTCCTCTCAGTTCATCATGGAATTGAAGCCAGATCAAATGTTTAGTACCTGTATTCCACCAGTTCATCCCGGAATTGAAGCCAGTTCTCCTATGCAATATTCCCTAGTAAACCTCCAGTTTATCACAGATTGAAGTCAGCTCACTTATTCAGTTCCCCAGTATACCTCCCAGTTCATCACGGAATGGACGCCAGTTCACATATTTAATGTTCCCCAGTATACCTCCCAGCACATCACGGAATGGACGCCAGTTCACATATGCAATGTTCCCCAGTATACCTCCCAGCACATCACGGAATGGACGCCAACTCACATATGCAATGTTCCCCAGTATACCTCCCAGCACATCACGGAATGGACGCCAACTCACATATGCAATGTTCCCCAGTATACCTCCCAGCACATCACGGAATGGACGCCAACTCACATATGCAATGTTCCCCAGTATACCTCCCAGCACATCACGGAATGGACGCCAGTTCACATATGCAATGTTTCCCAGTATACATCACAGTTTATCGCAAATTAAAGCCTGCTCACATATGCACTGTTCCCCAGTATACATACCAGTTTATCACAAATTGAAGCCAGCTCACATCTACAAAATCCTAGCCATGCTGTTTGTTTTAATATTAATATATAGTACACCAGAATTCTTTTACTGAATGAGCTGCCAAGTACCAGGTGGTGCTACATGCAAAATATGAGTATCGGTAGCATTGTAGCTTTCTTTCTTTTCAGGCTTTATATTTAATTGCCACAAATGGTAAACCAGAAATAAAGGAGAAGCACACACTATCGCCCGTGTTCCAAGATTTCCTGGACAAAAGTCTCGAGGTGGACGTGGAGAAGAGAGCAACAGCGTCGGAACTGCTAAAGGTATTCACAGTTGTGTGTAATAAGCGGATGTCTTAGTAAATGCGATTACCAGAATGTATACCCTGTTTTGCACCGTTAACGGTCAAACATTATCTTGTTGGAATGTGTAGACTTTGATCCTATGCGTCAAAGGTGCTACAATGTTAATACTATGACCCAGTTATTTGATACTATAGATTTTAGTCTTGTTGTAGATTTCCTGTAGGAAGTCAGACTATATAAATCATTATAATATGTTCTTGTATATATTTACTTCTTTATATACCCGTTTTCGGGCATTTGTTGATTTACATATATAGTTTATATTACTACCATATCATCCCTTATTTGTAAATAGTTTTATCTTTATATATTTACATTAATTTTTAATTAATCCTTCATTTCTTTATCTTTCGTCAGTTTTTGCGCACAATATGACCTATTTATGTGTCGACGTGCCGTAAAACACCATTCATTCATTCTAGTAAATGCATTGAACATGTCAGTTAAATCATAAAATAAAAAACAGAGATTTTTCCAAATGTCAACACAGAAATGCCATGGTGGTATGTAATTTTAAACCTTGGTTTACATGTTTTAATAAGATAGTTGAAGGAATTCCCTAGCTGACAACCATGAAAGATTCTTAAATGTGTTAAATTAAAATGTTAAGAAAGCTGATATTACAGGGATCTTCAGGGGTGCTTGATTAATCTGGAAGTCTGAATTTGGGGCTCCGGGGTCCACTTTTGCAAATGATATAAATTTGGGGAGAAATTTAGAGGGGGTGGGCGTTGGTCAGATTTTCTTATTTTCATATCTAGAAACAATAGCTATCATTATGTGTCTCTGATTTTCATTGGGTGTTGATAAAATATTATCCAGTCGTAATATAGATAACATTTCTGGCTAATTCCGAAGTCACATTCTGTAGTCACTTCAGTGAATTTCAGACACAAGCAAAAAGTGCCAAGCTATTATGGCCGGGGTCGAAAATAGCCGAGACCACTGAAGAAACCGAAAGATATCCGAATGATAATTTTAGGATGCAGTGGCCAAAACAATCAGACTGATTAAAATCAGTAATGTAGGCTACAAAACGGCAAATTGTTTATCGGAACTTAGCAGAAATCATATTACATGAGTGCCTGTTTAATGGTGTTTTACGGCACATCGACATATAAATAGGTCATATTGTGCGCAAAAACGGATGAAAGATGAAGAAATGAAGTAGTAACTAAAAATAATGTAAATGTATAAAGATATAACTATTTACAAATAAAGGATGATATGGTAGTAATATAAACTATGTATATACGTAAATCGACAAATGCCCGTCAACGGGTGTGTGAACAAGTAATATATAAGAACATATTAAAATGATTCTTTCAGGAAATCTAAAACAAGACTAAAATCTATAGTATCAAATAACTCTTTCATAGTATTAACTGTGTAGTACCATTGCCGCATAGGATCAAAGTCTACACATTCCAACAAGATATGTTTGACCTTTTAATGATGCAAAACAGGGTATACATTCTGGTAATTGCTCACCTTGTAATAAATATGAATGAGTAAAACGTGTATGCCCTATCCTGCACCGGGCTAGAACAACTTCTTCTCGACGAATGGGTCTACTGTATAAGAACTTCATTCCTGTAACGGTTTAATTAAAGAAGTTTATTGTTCAGACATAACTCTATTTATCACATAACTCCAAAAAGCCTCATAGGAGTATTTTTTGTTGTAGCTCCATAACTTTTTTCGTATGTATGTTGGTGTCGTATGTTTGTATGATGGCGTCGTATGTTTGTATGATGATGTCGTATGTTTGTATGATGACATCATATGTTTGTATGATGGCGTCGTATGTTTGTATGATGACGTTGTATGTTGACTCGGTCTTCTCCATACACCATCGAACAATACAACCTACGTCTTCAATCCGATATTTTAAGCCTCTCACCGCTGCGGGATCAAATCCCACTGGGAGCTCGACTTGTAAGTGAGGAAGTGTTGATTCTTATGGATGGCGGGAGGTTAACAGTACTGGTTCTACCCAGGAAAAGTGGGTGATCTGCCTCCACCATAAAAAATCGACCGTCGTATATAACCTTACGTGTTGAAAATGATAAATAATAAATTGTCTATGCTTCTTTACTTTTCAGCATCCATTTTTACGACTGGCCAAACCACTGGCAAGTTTAGTTCCATTGATTATGGCTTCCAAGGAATCCCAGAAAGGACATTAACTCTTCATTTACTGATCTGTAGGCTTTGTGAGTTACCTTCCTTCTTTTACAATTTAATGAAACACTAAAACAAATTAATATTGATATGTTCCAAATGGCTTTCTTTATAAAAGGCAGACTTTTTGATCTTCTTTCAATAGTAAAATATACTGAAAGGGGAAACACATAATGAGAATTTCCGCTATATATTGTATGTATAATATGCTGCTGTTAATCGAATGGTGCATGGCTGCATTGGAAAGAAGACTAAAACAGCACATAACATCAATTGTTATCTCTTTGCAAAGATACTGAATGTTGCAATTTCTTATCATTAAAACTTAAAACAATACTGAAATGGCTCCAGTTTTCAAGGCGGAACTTCAACATTTATGAAAAAAAAATTGTGTTACAAAGTAGTTTTGTCCTTTCTCTAACTAGCTGTAGCCGGTTATGCGATGGCGAGTTATCCGTCGTCCGTCCGTTAACTTTTGTATTGTTTACGCAATAAAGACTTCATTTTTAATCGGATCTTTACGAAACTTTGCCAGAGTCTTTATATGAATGAAAGCTCAGATGAGTTCGAAAACCAGCCAGATCGGATTAGTAACACCAGAGTTATGGCCCTTGTTTTGGTGAAAGATGCCATTTTCTGCCTGGTGACCACTTTAGCACCTTCACTTATTATTTGATCTTTACCAGACTTACACATATTTTTAATATCAATAAAAGCTCGAACAAGTTCGAAAACCAGCCAGATCGGATTAGTTTCACCGGAGTTATGGCTCATAATTTGCTGAAAAATACTATATTCTGCCTTGTGAACACTCTAGTACCTTCATTTGTTATTTGATCTTTACCAAACTTGCACAGATTGTTAATATCCGGACTAGTTTTCCTGAAACCATGGCTGAATTTCAGTGAAACTTGGCAGGAATGATCAGTACCAAGCCTAGTTGCGCATATCAATGTCGTGTTTCCCTCCACAGACTCCATATAGCCAGTAGAGCGATACAGGCCCTCTTGGGCCTCTTGTTTTTCTTCTTCACAAAACTCCTTCTGATATCTCTAGAAGTTTGGCTGAATCCATCACCTTTGACATTTTCTTATTTCAGAACCAACTATGTGATAAACAATCAAATCAAAACATGAGACACAAATATACAGTAGTGTTTCCCAGGGTTAAGACATGGGACTGTTTGGCAGCCGAAGGGTGGTGCAGTGTCATGGATACGTCGAGTTACGTCACATCCTGCATATTGTTACAGTTGTAGCTATCACATGGCCCGTGCTATCTTCCAGTCATCTCCCATTACGTTTTGATAAGATTCTGGAAGTGCCAAAACTGAGGCAGGATTCACCATTGATCACATCTTATAGTAAGGAAAGTGATTGTCAGCAGTGACAGGGACACTATTTTCATTAGTCCAGAATCATGAGACCCTGGGACAAATATTGAGGAAAATACCTGATGGCTGCACACTAGTATTTGAGGCTGTTTACGCAATGAAAGTGGCCATATCAGACCAGTTCTGCTGAAACGTTTTGTTGGATTTTAACATTTTTTTAATTTGCTCATGGCTAGATGTAAACTAAAAAAAGGTGGAGAAATCATTAATCTCACTTTAATTGTTGTTTAAAGGGACACAACGGCAATCTCGGCAATTTGCGACTGATCTCATTCTGTTATGACATTATAAACTTGTTTGACAATTTTATCTTTATGAAGATCATCAGGGCCCCGTTTTATGAAACAACTTACAACCATTTTGATCGTAAATCAATTTCTTAAATGCTTCACTATAAATTACACTTTTCAAATAAACTCGATTTCATTTCATTTTCTTATCTGCACTACGTGCAGTACACATATTTCTCTACATGGAGTGCTTAGGTGAAAAAAGCGAATGATTTTAAAATTTGAGACTTATCGTAAGATGTTTAATAAAACGGGGCCCTGGTGATGGATTCAGGGCATTCAGGGCCGTTTTAGCTATAGCATGAAAGCTTTGGTTTTTCACTTAAATTTCATCAAATTTATATAGCTTGTAGAGCCATACATGCCCTCTTGTTTTGACTTTAAATCATTATGTGCCAGCATATAATTTAAATATTTTTTCTTCATTATTCTGTCTTAGTTTTAAATATATTACTGGTGCAATATAATCAACAGTTAGTAACATGCAAACACATTTTACTTCGACCTATTAAAATTATTAATCTTAATGATGCAGAAATGCGAGTAGAAAAATCTCACCGTACGCTGCGAGTTTGCCTCGTGTCCCTTTAATCGCTCCTCAACACATTAGCTTACGTTGTTTAGCTGCCATGGAGAGAGGGGAAGGATACGTGGACTGGGTCCACGGAGAGAGGGGAAGGATACGTGGACTGGGTCCACAGAGAGAGGGGAAGGATACGTGGACTGGGTCCACGGAGAGAGGGGAAGGATACGTGGACTCGGTCCTACTCTTACTATGGAAACATTTCTGTGGTTCTTTAATCATGTTAATGTGACACATGGCAGTCTTAATTTTTTATCAAGAATTAAAATTAGCATCTCGACTTATTAATCCTGTATCATATTGACTTTAAAAGTGTTTGCATATAATTAAATAAAAATTGGAGATTTTAATTTTCTTCGTTATTCTATCAAATGTTGTAAGAAGAAATATTGGTGCAATATAATTAAAAGTAAGTAATATCCTATTCATAAACACTAATGGGACGCCACGAGTTTGAAAAAAAGCTAAAAAAATCAAGATTGCCGTGTGTCCCAAGGATTGATCCGAGGAATTAAGTGTCTTGCCCGGGGACCTAACGAAGAATCCAGGTGGCGCCAGTGAGGTTCAATCACATGATCTCTAGATTCAATCTGCTGTAATTACATAATTAAGAATGCCTGATATCGTCTATGTCACAACGCATGTCTCATTTAAGATTGAAGTGTGAAATATTATTTCTATTGAAAGGTGGAGTTCATCTCGAGTTGGAAGAAATAAACAGGTTATATTGTGTGCCATATTATGGCATGGATGTTTGATTGATATCCGGTAAAACAACATTTTCAAAGGGAGTTGAAGGTTCTAATATGCAGTAGTTTTAATAAATATGTTTGTTAAAGATGCAGTGTACCAAATTTGATGTTGATTACGTAATTATTAACTTCCTTGCATTTACTTCATAATGATTCTCCATAATTCCGGCCGTTTAGATGCTATCATTACATTTGGAATAATGAAGTTACTAGTAAATTATTGGACGTTTTTGGTTTAAAAATTAAGATATACTCCGCTCTGATCAGTTTTTCTCAATTTTAACCTAAAAAGGCCATCTTCTTGACGTCGCAATATAGGGTTAACTGTATTAAAATTTTGAATTTTGCGCCGGTATATTAGTCGTTTAATGGTCACATAATTTGTTCAATGGTGACGCGTTAACGGAGTAATGATAGATATATTGTCGCAGCAGTCAAAAACTCATTTCATTGTTGTTGACATTTTACTCACAAATGCATTAAAACAAAATAAATGACGTCATGTTTTTGACGGTTTAACGTGAAATAACTGGATTATAGTTTCAACTTTTTGAATGTCAACCAATCAGATTGCAGGATTTTTGTCAAGTGCGTTAGAATACTTTCTTCTGAGTTGCAGTAATCGACCAGGTTTTGTACACCGTTTCCTTAACGGGTAATCATGAAGGCCTAGTCGGTGTGCAACATTTATATTGATAATCATGTAATTATGTTATTTATACATTTTTACACTATTTTATACAAGTTTTATCCATTACTGGACCCTGTATGTGTATATATTGGTGTAGTTTGTGGATTTGTCTGGCTGATCACCGTGTACGTGTTGTGGTACTTGTGCTTAATTATACCCCCGCTTTCACAAAATGAAGAGGGGCCTATATTGGAATCACGCTGTCCGCAACATCCCGTCGCGCCCCGTCCCTTCATGTAACACATTTTTGTTCCGTCCCGACCTGTAGCATATTTTAATTACTTGCACTTCTCAAACAGTTTTGAATGGGTTGTTCCCAAACTTCATATACACATAACAACTGATCAAAAAGCGGGGGTATTCATCACTTTTTGTGATAGTTCTAGGTTGACACTATGAACAGAAGTAGCTGTAGGTAGTTGCTTTGGGAACAGGTTTTGCATTAATATTTGACCCCTGGGTCATTCCCCAGAGGGTGTAGTTCAAATGTCAAAAACAGTAAATTACTATTACAGTGTTTTTGTTTTTTTAGATTTTCACATCAAACTTTATAAAATTAATAGATGTGATATTATAAGATGTAACATATCTGAATGGTTTAAATATTTGACGCCTGGGTGATACCTTTGCGGGATATGCAATTAATATTAAATGATGCACCATGTATAACAGGTTTAAATATTTGAATCCTGTGTCATACCCCAGGGCCAGGGTGAAGGTCAAAGGTCAAATATAATAAATAGCACTTACTTTTTAATGATTTTCAGTTTTTCGAGTGCTCCCAGTTTTTTTGGAGCTAGTTTACGATATGTATTTTCAAAGGAGCAGATGATCTCTCGTTATACGAGCCATGTTAGAGTAATCACAATCTACACTTCCATTTAAAACTTGTTGTTTTGCAATGAATTTAGTGCTATCAGCTTTACTAGAGCTTTAATCAGTAAACAGGCACATGTGATATGCCGTTTTTAGCTCTACTGGCCAAAGACCGGCAGAGCTTATGGGATGGCGGGTTGTCTGTCATCCGTCCATTAACCTTTGTTTCAAACAACATCCCTACTGAAACTCTGGGTAAAATTTGACGAAAACTTTACAAAAGTATCCTTGCATGGACCTCTCTCAGATTTATACAAATCGTCACCATCCGTCTCATGAACTGCTGGGTAGAATTTGACGAAAGTTCACAGGAAGCATCTTTGTCTGGTCTTCTCTCACAATTATAGAAAAATCTTTAACCGGCTTCTTCTCATGAACCGATGACCCAATTATTTTCAAACTTACCAAAAGCATTGTCTCATACCCTTTGTCGGATTTATACAAAACGTTCCGCTCTCTCAACAAATATGGCCACCGTTGCTAAAAGTAGAACAGTCTTTAAACGACTTCTCATGAACCAATGACCCATTTGTTCTAAAATTTGACAAAAAGAATCGTCTCATAACCCTTTCTCAAATTTATATAAATTGTCCATACCCGTCAATAAATATGGACGCCATTACTAAAAATAGCAAAAATCTTTATATAACTTCTTCTCATGAACCAATGGCCCACTTGTTAAGAAGTTATATTTTAAAAAATTGCATACTTTACTTTGTTAATACTCTAGCTACTTAAATTTTCATTCAATATATACCCCAAAAGACTTGTTCAAGATGTATCATGATCAGATCATATCCCCTCCCTCCTAACCTGTTATAAGAACCATGTTAGCCGGTAGAGCACAGGCCCTATTGGGCCTCCTCAGGCCCTCTTGGGCTTTGTGTTTACTGGCTTTGATTGAGTTATATGTAAGATTTAATAAGATTTTGTTATGAAGATGTTGTGAGAATCAGAGAATATTTGTTTCTGATGTAAACTACCGAATTAACATGATTTACTTGTAGCAAAGATTTATTGAGTGTGATTTTGTGAAAGCTAGAAATAAAATTCTATTTGTGTGACATAACTTCCCTGTTTTATAATTGTTATGTTACGCTTAATAGCGCTAGCCATCCGATGTGTGTACTAGATCAACATGTGCATCAGTGCTCCAGAAAAGCTTTCAGGTCATACTACACCAATTAATTTTTCATAGTCGTACATTATAGCTCTAAGCTCTGTACTGAGTTCCATACTATAAGAAGCTATAATTAAAAAAAACAACACAAACCATACCTTGAGTATATTTTGAAAAAGCTGTTTGGGTCGGATGGTGCTGACCCACCTACTTGCATGTAGAAACATGAGGAAAATGTAAAATGTACTTCTTTTTTTGATTTTGCAACAAATTATGAATACATTGCACAAATGCATGATTTAACCTTTAAAAGTAATCTTCAAAAGTTGAATTTTATTTTTTTAGCAAGAATGTTTGTGTTTTTTACCTTGT
Source organism: Cyrtodaria siliqua (assembly GCA_037043455.1). NCBI lineage: Eukaryota > Metazoa > Mollusca > Bivalvia > Adapedonta > Hiatellidae > Cyrtodaria > Cyrtodaria siliqua. The sequence continues at coordinate 38,015 of JAWPHD010007922.1, forward strand.
CAACCAATCAAAATTAAGAGATTCTGTGTAATAGCTCGAAATGTACCCTGGAACTATTTCCCTGCCTGCTGATTGGTTGGTAATTGGTGTAGTCTGATCTCAATTCAACACAATGCGTATTGCATGCATGAAAAAAATATATTACGTATTTACATTTACAAATTCAATTCTTAAAAATAAGTTTTGGACAAAGCATTCATGTTAATGTTTACTCTTTAGTCATTACCATAAAAAATATTGCATTTTTCCTCTTCCCCTTATAAAAACACATTCAGCATTGCTTCTGTATTTTTAAATGGTATTAATTTGTGCCGACATTTCCCCCTTGCAACATCTACTAGTAATGCTGGAGGCACTTGATAGTCTCAATTTAAGCATCTTATTGAATATGACTGGACTGGATTTTTCTAAACTATTAAGAGTGTACGTGTATTGTCGATTTTTTAATGTGTTGTACGCATTAATTTTATTTTTAATGCGTTTTTGGTGAAAAAATATGCGTCATATCTGGAGCACTGGTGCATATCTCGATTATTTGTGTTATTATATAAACTCCAGACAGAAATAATTCAATAATTTATCGTGATTTTATGTAAAATGTGAATACAGTCTAATATTATAGTCGTACAGCATGAGTTGTATGTATAGATAGACCCAAATCATAGATGAGATCAAAGTCAATTAAAATGAAATGCACGCATAGTTCTGTTGGTTTTATTATTTTCCCAACACTCCGTCCATCCTTCTGTCCGACCATTAACAATTTGGTTTCCATTCCATTGGTTATAATCAAACTTCGTGGGAAGATCCACAGTGAGAGGATGACCCTTTTTATTTTCGGAATGTCAAGGTCTTGGTTGCCATGACCCAAAAATGATCAACCTTATTCACAGGATAACTTTTCAACCTTGGTATCATTTCAGGAGTAGACTAGCTATGGTGGGAGGATTATTCATTTTGGGGTCAATAGGTCAAAAGTCTCCATGACGGGATCATGAAAAACATTTTTTTTGTGCCTATAACTCTTCTGTAGCAACATTCATCTAACTTCACAGGTAGACTGTCCATCATGCCACTTCCTTTTGGGGTCAAGGTCATCACGGAAAACTTGATCCGCACAATAACTCTTCAATCTGCAACCAACCACTGTAGTTGCGTTCATTAAATTTCAGATATACTGTTGAGATTTAGTGGGTTCAAATTTCACAGGTAGACTGGTTATGATGAGAGGATGACCCTGTTCATTTTGAATTCAGCAGGTCAAAGGTCAAGGTCATCATGACCTGATGGTGAAAAGTAGATTGGCTAACGATTGTGAGTGGGAGAAAACTATTCATTGTTGGGTCACTTGGTAAAAAGTCAAGGTCGCCATGGCAAGGGGATAAAAAGTTCTGTCTGCATGAGTACTGTTTTTGCCAGTGTTGACCAATAATTGCTTTGATGGGCCCCTCATAGTTAAGTACTTATTACTTATTCACTGATTTGGTCATCATTGACAAGTGTTTTTCAGGTGCCACTTGAGAAACCAATGATCATGGCTCCAGAGTAAATACAGTGTCTACAACAGAATTTGTAGCAAATCTGCAGCTGACAAGGTTCTATGTCCATTCTTCATGTTTTCATATTTCGATGTAAATGACCTTATTTATTCCTGTTGATGCAATATGATCTTTTTGTCACTTGACTTTTTGAAGTAGATAGAAGGGACATAGACATAATGATCGTCCGTCTGTCACACTTTCTTGTGGCCGCAACTTGTCATTCAGTTTTGAAGGGATTCAACTCGTGTTTGGTAGGATCGTTTGCTATCATGTGAGGATGCTCACATATTGGAATCACATTGTGCGTCCATCCATACATACGTCCAACAATTCTTGTGTATACAACTTCTATTACAGTTACCATCTGATTGAACTGGAACTTGGTCTGACATGAGTAGGACTTGCGTATATTATTGGGGCTTTTCTGTCCGATGATTTTTAGCTCGACTATTCAAAGAATAAGAGAGCTTATGTAATCACTCCGGTGTCAGCGTCCCAGTCCACATCGAGCTCTGCGTGTAAGCTATGTTTAGAGATGTCTCTTACATTTACTGTCAAGGCTCAACCAGATTTTGCCATGAGTTTCCTTATAGTATTTTAGTAAGAGCTGCTTAAGTAATTTCGGTTCCTTTACCCACTGGGCTCCCATGAAACCCAAATTATGATAGCCCTTAAAATGTACAATGTCCCACATTAAATTTAACATCTAAGCTGTGTTTAAAAGTCTGTGTATCTCTTACATGTCGCTTCATAGCTCAACAACTGAGGAGATCGCCACTCTTATGGACTTGAAAAGGCGAATACAATCATCCAACCAGCAGCGGCCCTGTGGTCTATCCCCACTCCTGGAGAGATAAACCCTGGGTCATCACTTGGAAACTGTTGAGATCCCACCCTATAACCATATATACACTCCCTGGAGACGTTACCCCTGGGTCATCACTTGGAAACTTGAGATTCCCACCCTATAACCATATATACACTCACTGGAGACATAACCCCTGGGTCATCACTTGGAAACTGTTGAGATTCCCACCCTATAACCATATATACACTAAATGGGATTACACTTAAAGGCGGGTGCAGGAATTTGTAATTGACTGCAAGATTTCATTTTGTTATGAAATAGTAGGCTTGTTTTATTAACTGACAATTTTTTTTATCGTCAGGGCCGTCTTGGTTCTTGTTTAGAACATAGAAGCTTTGTTTTTCACTTGAATTCTATTACATTTGTATAGACAGTGGAGCGGTAAGGCCCTCTTGTGCCTTTTGTTCCTGAAAAAGCTCTTCCTTCCCATATGCTTAGATATACACATTTCTTCTGAAAAACTGTTGTACATTATACTCTTAGCGATTCAGCGTTATTTGGTTGCCCTCTTGTTACCGGCAAGTCTACATTTGATTTCCCACACTCCACGGCTGACAAAAGATCCCCAAACTAAGGTGTATAGGTTCTTTATTTTACAATTGCTATGTCCCCACAATCCACGCATTATAATCGGTGAGAATCCTGCACACTTTATTATCATTGTATCCATACACTTCTCAACTGTTTACTTTAAAAAATGGACTGAAAATGACATTCTTCTGATTGAATTTCGAAAAGAAGAATTTTACAGTTTATTTGTTTTTCATAGTGTGATTTATTCATTTTATGAAAACACAAAACAAAATGAAAACTGCTTGGGAATAAAGAATAGTGGTGTACTATTTTGCGATATTTGTACAGAGAGGAGGGACGATTGTACAGAGAGAAGGGACGATATATGTTTTCATTCACTAAAACGGCAATGGTATAGTTTAGGCATTGAAAAAACATGTTAACAATTTTAAATGACATTTATTCAATAGGGCAAAAATAGTATGCAGCAGTATATAACCAACCTATGAAACGAATGGAACACATTTCACACGCGGTTAAAATTTTTGGTGTCAGTTGGAAATAGCAGTGTCAGTTAATAAAACAAAAGTGCAAACATTAATCGAAATAAATCAGTTCATCAATGTATCACCCAGCATTTCAAATATTATTTCCGGCACAACACATTAAAAGTAAGAAGAGAGAGCATAGTTATACCCCGCTTTCACAAAGTGAAGTGGGGCTATATTAGAATCATGCTGTTCGTAACGTCCCGTCGCGTCGCGTCACGTAAGGTCTCAGACCTCAATTAATTTTCCCATAGGGTAACTGTACAGCTTTTTCCAACATCTGAGCTTCAAAGCTGACCAGACAGACATTGTTCTTGGTTTAATCTATTCATTATAGCCAAGACCAGTAATTTAAAACAATCAAATACATAAGTTAGCCAGGTGTTTTTTTCTCGCTCATGTTTATGTGACCTCTATGGAAAATACAAAATACAAAATTGATACACTATCTAGTTGAATATGTGGTGCTTCGGTCAAACATTTCTGAAATTTGAATGGAACCTCATATCAACATGGGCTTTTCTTTTACACTGCGGATGTATGCTAAAGCAAAGAAAGGGAGGGATTGATCCCCCTGATCAATGATAATTCTAGTTCTGTTATTGCCCTTCACTGTAACTGTCATCTACATTAAGGCTGGGGTTATGAATCTGAATTTGTTTCATCTTAAAGTGATCCAATCTTGATCAATACTGTTATTGAGCCACATCTTAAACTAGTGCTAGGGGACGTGAGAGGTGTTGAACCGTATATTACCTCTCATGACCAGGCTCAATAAAAGTGTTGCTACTTTTCTCTAGTGGTTGTGTGCGTTGCTTCCCTTCTCAGTATTTATATTTTGTGAAAACATAAAAGATTTTTTTCAGATGAACTACAATGTATTCTTCATTCCAAAACAACAAATATCCTCTATATTGCGGTACTATGTTTGGGGACGCTTTTGTATCCCACATTACAACTACGTATACATAGAATATTTAAACTAGAAAATGTGTCCATGAGAAACAAATGGCACCGCTTTAGCGTTGTCAGCCACATAATCAACAGAGGGCCAACATCGATTTTGGATTTGGCCAAAATCCATTTTGGCGCTGAGTCGCTCACCTGTTGATCTTTCGAATGATGAAAAAAATCAAACTTATAATAACATTATATAACTTCATAACATAATTATGCAATATAATTAGATCATGCAGTCAATGGCACGCCATCGCAAATTCCCGCATCCGATAAAAGTGTTCGGGCCTAGTAAATGCATATATGCTTATAGGGTTCATTCTTTGTTTAAAACTTGATATGAACATATTTATGTTTCCAACTCCTTGGAATATCCACGCGTAATTAAACCCCAAGCTCACATTATAAACGGCTTTTATACATGTATTACTTTTACAACTTAAAACTTTTTTAACCAATACTTTATCATAAATATTGATCTTTTCTGGTTTAAAGGTGTTCTGTCTAGTTCACCATTCACACAATCGTTTTAAGTAGATTTTTTGACCCCAAGCGTACTTTTACAAAAAACTGAGATGCATACGTCCTTTTACGTTTGCATTTAAGAACCCCAAAATTTCGCAACTATAATACATTACTGCTTTTATTAGTGTATGAAATAAATCAAACACATGTTTTGTAGATACTAGTACTTCTGTAAATTTTTGTAACTATTTGTTAAGTTAAAAGATGGATTTGCTTACCTGACCGGCTATTGTATCGAGCGTAGTAGAAAAAGACCCACCTATAGTAAAAACAATACCCAAATATGTAAACTAGTTTACAATGTCTTAATATCATGATTTTGGTTTTCATGGTATTTATCGTTAATCTCCATTTATTGCAATAACCATGTAAACATCTAATCCTTTCTGTAGGCCCTGTTTAGTATTAGAACATATCAACACCATTAACAATATCATCGACATACAAAAGCAAGAACATCTTCGAAACACCAACTTCTAATGAGATAATCAATTATTTTGATCATATTATCTTCGAATAAGACTCCACCGCGTCTCATAGGTATATTATAACATAAACATATCATAAACATAAATAAACATCATCTTTTAAATTAAATAAAAAATTGTTTAACTTAATCCTTTTTACATAATTACGAACTTTTTAAATTAAGGTATCATTAGTTAATAATCTGTGTGCGATATAAACAATTAGCCCACCAGAGTCTCTTTCGGTATTTTTCACTTTAAAGCTGTACAGTCCCTATTTTTACTGGTAATAACTCATGAATATGAATGAGTCACGTGTGAAGTAGTTTCAAATCGACGAACACCCCAAAAGTCGGTATATAAGGAGAAATCGATGCGTAAAATTTCAATTCTTTCGCTATATTTGCTCGCTTAAATACCCGATTTCGACATGAGCTGGTGAACATGAAGTTACAAATAAAGACACGCCTACAAAGAAGAAATCGATTGATATAGGGACTCTGTAGCTTTAAGAGTAATGTAGTACATGTAGTATTTAATTTAACCCAGAAGACTCAAAAACATCTACAGCAACATTTAAGCTTTCATTTGTCCATGTTTCTGTCGATATCATGTTTATTAAAAATATCAATCAGTTCCGGCGATTCCAATTTATTATACCGTTTACCTCTTAATACCTGTACATTTAACAATGCAAACTTAAGCGTAACCACCCCACCCCACTCCTTCCCCCACCCCTCACACATACCCACACCCTCCCCTAATGTCCAACAGTTTAACATCACTGCTCTCATGTTCAGACACGGTTTGTATATCTTTACCGTCGCTTTCATTTCCACCACTGGCAGATGTGTTGTTCGAATTTTGACTCTGTAAATATTGACATTTTCGCAGCTTGTTGCAGTGTTACTAAGTTTCTCACGACTCTTGCTAGTATTCTCTCGTACTAACTGCTCGCCCCTATTCGCATTTCCTCTACGCGCGATAGATCTAGACCTACTAGTATCCGGTGTTTTTCTGCATCGGCTCCCTGTGTTCTCCTCCTGTTGAAACAGACCATGACCTTTCACGCAATGCACGGATTTTACCACTTGCTCATGAATAGCTGTGTATGGGTGCTAGACTTTTCTACATGTGTTTCGAAAATACTTTTACTTGTGTTTTGAAATGACGTTGGAATTACCTCAGATGTTGAAGGAACAGCAGGCAAATTTGAATGTATGTCTCCCTGTGTAGTGTTTAATGAAACTGAATCACGTGCTGTTGATACCACTAGATGGCACTGTCTGTATTATTGTTTGGGGCGCTTGTTTGAGCCAAAGGTTTTTTGGACTTTTAAGATAAAATTAATTTACTACCTATATAAGTTATATATCAGTGGAACAGACATTTTTAGTGGTAAATAAAAATACCTTACTTTTCAAAATCGGTTGAGAAATAAAAATTTCATGTGCGAAAGTTGATTTTGATGGGTCATTTTCAATGCAAAATTCTGCTGCATGAAAAATTCGAAAAACATATTTTTTTAGATTTTTTATTCAAAAATATTTTTGAATTGTTGGATATTAGTACATTAAGACACCCTGAAAGTTTTATAACAGAATATCAAGTTTTACTGAAGTTATTTGACATTTTGTAATTTTCTGCTGTCCCACCAACAAGGAATTTACATAGGAAAAGCCCCATCAAAAATCATTTTGGCTGTAAAATATTTATTTCTCAACTGATTTTCAAAAGTAAAGTAGTTTTATTTACCACTAAAAATGCCAGTTCTAATGATATATAACTGATGTACGTATTATTTAAATGGCTCGAGTTACTGCAGAAAAACCATTGGCTGAAACAAGCGCCCCAAACAATAGTGCTTATTCTGCTGTGTGTCTAGACGTGATAAGCATGGCTATTATGGTAGTATGTACCTACCACAGAGCCATGATTCCTTGTGTAGAATTACCACACGTGCATGCATACAACTCACCATTTAGAATGATACGCCAATATATTCGGTTTTCGTAAACCAAAGTTAAAATCAGAAATGGTCATTCGAAATAATCTCGTTCTCGTTTGACGTCTAGTTCCGTATTTGAGAAATTACTCCGTCCTACTCACACACCTGACACTTTCCTGTTAAGGCCCTATTTCCCAACGCTAAATGATCATTCACAAGCATGGAAAGCTTGCTTATATACTGCTATAAACTTGTATCTCGTGATTATGAACAGTATCTAGCGTATAGCAGTATATCATACGTCAAACTGTACTTTAAAAGCAAATTAACAAGTAAGCTGTACTAAATACATGTGTTTTTTTTTTGTGTTTTTTTTTTAAAGGAAAACACACCAAAATACAACTAATGAAACACCTGCTTTTATCTTTTAATATGGTGGTTTCATAGCTGAAACAAAATTGAATCCCACCATTTTCTCATGTAAACATTTTCTCCCATACCTATAAAATATGGTTGTCCTAGCTTATGTAGAAATTAAGATATTGCCATTTTAATGCATTGACGGCCGTCTTGGCGGCCATCTTGAATATTTGTATTTTACTTTATAAGTAGAGTAAAGTCATCCATATTTGCATATACTGTACGTATTCGGTTTTCGTAAACCAAAGTTAAAATCAGAAATGGTCATTCGAAATAATCTCGTTCTCGTTTGACGTCTAGTTCCGTATTTGAGAAATTACTCCGTCCTACTCACACACCTGACACTTTCCTGTTAAGGCCCTATTTCCCAACGCTAAATGATCATTCACAAGCATGGAAAGCTTGCTTATATACTGCTATAAACTTGTATCTCGTGATTATGAACAGTATCTAGCGTATAGCAGTATATCATACGTCAAACTGTACTTTAAAAGCAAATTAACAAGTAAGCTGTACTAAATACATGTGTTGTTTTTTTTGTGTGTTTTTTTAAAGGAAAACACACCAAAATACAACTAATGAAACACCTGCTTTTATCTTTTAATATGGTGGTTTCATAGTTGAAACAAAATTGAATCCCACCATTTTCTCATGTAAACATTTTCTCCCCTACCTATAAAATATGGTTGTCCTAGCTTATGTAGAAATTAAGATATTGCCATTTTAATGCATTGACGGCCGTCTTGGCGGCCATCTTGAATATTTGTATTTTACTTTATAAGTAGAGTAAAGTCATCCATATTTGCATATACTGTACGTAGGAACATTTTGCTGTCGTGTATATGTGGATATATATGTGGATATATGTGGATATATGTTGTGGATATATGTGAAGCTTGTCTTCTGCTGGTGTGTTAAAGGAAACGTAGCGACACAGCAAAACATCTTTAGTATTGAGAGTTCTAAAAAACTTAGAAAAGTGTGAAAAAATTATCAAAATCGGAGGATAAACAAAGAAGATATGATAATTCGAAGGTTCTGTTGAAACGGATATGGAAGCCGCTATTTCAGAGCTATGACGTCACAGTTTCTAAACGACCATTTACTGATTTATAGCGGAAAAATGACAGGAACTGTATAAAAAATATTTATACGTAATGACCAAAATGCTTTATACGACCAATAAAGGATTTTGCATCCATTTTGCAGTGCTTTTCTTTGCTTTAAATGATATAATTTATCCATATTCCATAGATGGAAATTTTGAACTATGACGTCATAGTTCTCAAAATGGCTGATATCTGTTTTAGAACAACCTTAAAATGATTTCAAATGATCATATCTTTTTTGTTTATCATCCGATTTTGATAATTGTTTCACCTTTTCCCAAGTATTTCATAACTCTCAATAACAGAGCTGTTTGGCTGTGTCGCTACATTCCTTTTAACCAAACACTTAAATCTTCGTAATGGCAATGGTAACCAAGGGTAACATTAGATATTGTGGTGGGAATACAACATATTTTGTTCGGTGCATACGTTCTCCATAAAGATAGACAGTTTATGTGGATACAATTATTCGTATAATAAGCACATTAGCCTTGCCGGCTAACCTTGTAGTATGTGAATTATTATAAATTAAATTTGTTCAATATAAAGAATATCTCTCGCATAAATGGAGCTGCATAATGGCCTTCTATTTAGAACAGCAATACCTGACTGAATACGATTTACGGACGATGCATATAGGTTGGTGTCATTTTATTGAACGTACAGGTGTAATACTCGTTATGGCGGAGAATGGCAAAGGAAAGCACCCGTTTGAAAATCGATATAAAACCCATTAACCAACGTGCGTTTATTTTAGATGTTCGATAAATTCAGTTTGCTGAATCGTATCATTTGAGAAAAAGAGGTACCGCCTGCCATTCATTTGTGTTTGAATTACATTAAATTACACATTATTTGGTTTGCTCCTATTTCGGGCATCGTTTATTTAACTACAGTACCCCATTTTGTATTCTTTGACACAAACGGTTTTAGTTTTATAATTGATCTATTTCATGAACTATACACTTAAATGTATTGGCTTTTGAATAAATACCACCTATACTGTCAGAGCGATAGTATTATTGACGTGTTTGACTTATATCTCAAGTGTCATAAAACAAATAAGTTTGTCTTTTTTTTAATATTAAAAACGCGTAACATTCAACCTCTGTGAAAAATATATGCACTATTTGAGCGATTATATAACCGACATTTGTGAGGATAGCAGGTGTTTTTCTTAACATTAAATCAGGCGGAATTTAAAATAATCAAGTTTTATCAGGATTACAATACACGGTTTGTTATAATGTAACTACGGAAGGTAACTACAGATGGTGTGTCTTTAACTAGTCAAACAGCGGCACCATCCTTATAATGAATAATCAGCTGATAACAGTTACTGGCAGCAATAACGACTGGCAGCAATAACAGATCGCTATTTCGTTAAGCTTAAAAAATAGTTTTATAACCTTTAGCATCATTTAGAAAATTAATTAGACTATAGTTTGACTCGACTGCAATTGATGTGAATTTGATCTCTTGACTAGCTTGATAATATATCAATCCTAGTTGGACAGACTGCAGTCTGTAAAAATGAATAATCTCACAAAGGACAAGGAGATCGTTGATAATAGATCGATCTTAAAGAGACATGAAACAGTCGTTTGAAACGCACAGCATTATACTAGATTAATGTTCATATTGTCGATTCTTAGTTATGTCGGGAGGTGTACAGTACTGGTTCTACCCAGGAAAAATGTGGGTTTCTGTCTCTACCACAAAAAAGACGTAAAAACACCATCAAAACAAACAAACATATACTTAACGCCATTAAAAACGCAAGTTTGGTGTGCAGGTGATTTTCGCATAATTCCGAATTTACGACTTTCAATACATGAATTTGATCAGTCACCAGATTTATAGGGAATGTGGATAATTTCTAACATGTACATATAGCGGAGGAAATAACCAGAAAAAAGTTCAGATTGTGATACAAGTATGATATTTTGCACAGTGCTTGCAAATATTATATTCAAATGAAAAATAACATTCAGCCAATTCAATTTCGATCATTTTTCAAGATGGCCGCCAAATATCCAAGATGTTGGCTTCGACTGTAAAACCAACAATCAGTTTTTCAAATATTTCGGCATGATTATGCATTTATTAAAACTATGAGTATACCCCACCCACCACAAACTATATGACCAATCTATGCTATGAGTATACCCCACCCACCACAAACTATATGATCAATCTATGCTATGAGTATACCCCACCCACCACAAACTATATGATCAATCTATGCTATGAGTATACCCCACTTACCACAAACTATATGATCAATCTATGCTATGAGTATACCCCACCCACCACGAACTATATGTTCAATCTATGCTTTACATTCTGTAGTGGTTATCAGATGTTCGGGTATTCATATAATAGCGGTTATATACGTATTAAAATATGCATAATGATATCCGGATGGACTTATTAACGGAACACACCTACTTACTCTTTGCTATTGCAAATTAAATCAATACCTCACCCACAAAAATCCCATAGAAATACGAAAATACTACCAATATTGACATATTTTAGACTTTTTATTTTGTCTGATCTTAAACTTAAGTTTGGACTGATACTATCGTCCAGCAGCGTTTTTTTTCTACTGACTGCTAAGGCCGTACCCATATTATCAACCGTGTTATGGTTGTAGTGTCGCATGCAATGCTTCTGTTTTCCCTTATAATTTTTTTTTAATGTATGATTTGGTTGATTGTGTTCTGTGAATGCTACATTTCCTGTTCGAATTGTATATTTACTTTTATATTTAGTCCTGATAAACTGCTTTCAAGTTTGCATTCTGTTCAAATTGCCACGCATAGCTAAATGGCGCTGTACATGCCAAATGTTTAATAACCCCTGGGTATGCCCGCCTCCACCACCTCCCCCGCCCTAGTACCACCACAAAGGTGCATACCTGACTGAGACCATTCACATCGTGCTTCATAGCCACATCGATTTAATGTAGCTTGTTGGTGGAATTGCGTAATTTCAAGAGTTGTTTTGTATAATGGCTGCATTTACCATCCGTGTACTGCTTGATATATTTTACATAACACATGCAATTTCACCTAAATCATCATAATCTGATTCATCAATACCGCTGGGCATGTTGCTGAGGTTTACAGCATTTTCTGTTGCAGTTTCATGTATTTATTCCAAAAAATATAAAAAGATCGGACAAGGAAAGTAGCATTCAAGGAGGACAGTCAACCACAAAACACAGAAACAAACACGCAAACAGACAAACAAGAAGGCAAAAATAATAATAAATACAAACGACATCACAAACACAAAAGGGTTGACAATAGGGCTACCGCCTTGGAACGGTCAGTGGCAAAGTGTAGGCCACTGGGGGTTTAAACCGGTTCTAGGGTGCACCAAACCTCACACTTTCATCCCATTAAAACTAAAAAAATCCCCGCCATGATCTAATATCTAACCAACAAGGCAGCATCAATAGGCAATATAAGTAAAACACAAATATGCTCGTGTAAATATAAAACAAAAAACAATAGCCTAGAAAGCCACAGTGAAGGTACTCAATGACTTGGCAGAAGCCAGAGCAACAAGAGAATAAACCATTAAGGGCACGACAAGAAATATCATAGATGCATACTTCGCCTTTTCTGTGGAAGTTTGCAACGGTTAAGGAACATGTGAAGGAATAAAATAAAGAAAAATGTCCAGTCTTTGGACATAACTGGAGCACGATGTAATGTGTTCATAGCCATTTTAAATCCTTCCCTCTTCCATAGGCAATCCAAAGCTAATCTGTGCCAAAGTTCTTAGAGCGTTTTGATGACAACCACGTCAATGTCAAGGCCGGACATTATAATTTCCCTACACCCGTTCTTGAATTTATGTTTTCCACGTATACTTATTTGTGTGTGAGACACTACGTGGTTACATGGTACACGTTTATCTTTCTCAATAGACACATTAACTGTGTGATTTTATCTGCTGCTACAACAATTGGCTTTGTTAAACATGCCTACGACTGATTTTGCGATCAGTTTTATTTCGAGATAATCGTAAAATATTTTGACAGTTAGTCGACACTTTGCTTGAATCTGAACCATTTGTCCTAATACCGAACCCCTGGTATCCCTTGTGCAGCTTAACTTTTCGAAGTATCACTCAAACATTTGGCAATTGCGACGTAGATCTTGTTTTATTTTCGACAGTACGGCTCCAACGTGCAAAGAAGTTATGTTATTGCCTTGAACCAAAAGTACTTATTGATGCATAATAGTTTGCTTCTATCTACAACCCATTTTTGATCAATATTAAAATGCTGGTAGAATCATCAAGGAATGGATCTCCTTCAATTCCTTAAATGTATCCTCTATATTTTATTTGGATGAGGAAATTTAACTTTCACCATAGTGAATATCTCATCTGTTCTACAAGGCTACACATTTTTGTAGCTGAAGCCATCCATCTCCTTAAAGCAGATTATCGGTATCTCCCTTTACTTGCTTTATCTTTTGTTCATGAACCTGGTTAATAGATTGCTGAAAACATGTTCTTCGGTTATGCTCGGAAATGTTCGCTTTATGAATTTAGCTGCACCCTCTGGATACTCGAGTTGCCGATCAATCAAACGAATTGGAAGCCGTCCAGCATGACCAAGGGCAAACACGTAGAGGATGAGTATTGAAGTACACTTTTTGTCTAGCTAAATATTTTTCTCTATACGAGTGCACAAAGTACAGAAAAAAGTACTTTAAAATCCAGGACCTGATTCCATAGCTGAAATTGTGGACCTTCTTTAAATGATATACATTACACTATGTGTATCGCCATCTCAATGTATGGTTGGCATACACATTCATTTATCTGGTTCTCTTAACAATTTGAATCAGATATAAACGATTCGGCCGTATCATTTGATTCGATAGGAGCTTCAGAGGGGACAGTTATCCAGCCATTGTATTTCAGTACATTACATAGTACCTTCAAAATTGCCATTTCGATGTGCAACCATTCCATTATAATAAAAACTACCACTGAATATTTTGCCAATGCAAATATCGGAAGATCTGCTGTTATTACCGTAGCTTGTACAGGATTAAGAAACGCAACCACATTCTTGACCATATCCATAGACTGGTTAATTGTTGCCACGGAGTGCGCTTGCTCTTAAAACAACGGCAATAACGCTGTGATGGTGTGACTTAAAATAATGAAACCCGCCTAGAGGCGTGCATGTGTGATGGGGGTTGGGGTGGGGTGTGAGGAGACTTCTTAAAGTATCATGTATACACTGTATGTATTGTGATACTGCCATTGCATACTGCATTACAGCCAATTTCCCGTTGAATCGTTCTGATACCCAAAAATAACGTTTCTAACAGACGTAAACAAATAATGTCAGAAATATACTATATAATTTGATAACATTTCCTAACGTGAACAGCCTGATTCGTGTTCAATACTTTTCCTTAAAGAAATTAACCCGCCAAATAACGGCAAAATTACAAAATCGCATCTATATCATTTTAAAGGAAAACAGCAAACAAAAAAGGCGTGCACCCACGTATTCATAATTATTTTATATCGAAAATAGACTGACTAAAATCTGAATAAATCCTGTTTTAAGCATCTATAAAACTTAAATAAGTGCGTATTTGAAGTTCCCCCGCACGTATAATGATCCTTAATGCCCATAAACACAGTTTTCCTCTTATAAAAACAACTCTTAACATGTTAAATTATACAATTTAAAAGTACATTATAACACTGATGACAGTACATTACTTGTGGTATACATTTAGATTATAGCATAACAGTTATGATGCACATCGATTCAAATTTAAAGGGACACACGGCAATCTTGAAATATTTGAAATGGGTATCTCGATTTATATATCCAGTATCATTTTTACTTTTACCCTGGTGACATTTAAATAAATAAAATTTTAAGTATTCACTATTTCGTCTTATTATGCTATTAGTTTTAATATATTAATGGTGCAATAATATCAAAAATTAATAATATGCAAGAACAAGTGGCTTAATACAATTCCTATAATTAACATTAATGATTGAACAAATGCAATTTATGTAGAAAAACTAACGGGACGCCGCTAGTTTTTAAAAAATCAAGATTGCCATGTGTCCCTTTAATGTGTAACTTGATAAAAAAGGAGTAAAACATGGTTATTTCAAAACGACAGTGTGAAGTATATTTTATATAAAAGGAATGTAATTTTAAGAGGCCCTTAAAGCGTGTACTGTAGCTCGGGGGACAAGGTTTGAGTGGTGAATCAGATCAGCGCATCTCAAGCGTGTCGTATCGTAATGGAAATTGCGTGTGAACCTGGAAAAAAGTGATGTTAAACCATTTTGTAAACTAAAATCTATATTTACTACGTTAACAAGTGAAGAAGACTACTTGAAATGAACACGTTTCTATCTACGTACCTCTAAAACACTTAGATGGGGACCAATTACATTAATAATCTGATCAGAAAATATCCGGGTTACTAATAGTGTTATACTGGTATGTTTTTGAACACTCGACATTTAGATAAGTTTGCTCTACCCTAAGACAATGAATACATACTAATCTATGCTATGACGGTAGCTGTGACGTTTAAAGCTGTGACTTTTAAAGCGGCATGCGACAGTAAATGGTGTATTTATGTTTTATTAGAACGTGTACAGCTGAGAAGTCTTATTTTAAAATTGTTTAAGTTTCCTAGAAATAATTGAATTGTGTGTCGATCACCCTTTGATTAATTACCGTTTCTGAAACATATTAGAGTTCATGTGAAAATACAAAAAAAAATATCGATAATAATATAATATAATGCGTGACCATTTTGAAATAAGGTGAAAATGAAGTGGCTCAGGTTCTTGGCATGATCAGGACACCCTAGAGGATCATTCTGCCAACTTTCATGATTGTATCACAATTTGAACTATTTTGCCATCTCCTTCGCTAATAGCACCACAATCGATCTTGGAGACATTTAATTAAAAATAAACAGATTATTTTTTAAAAAAACCTTGCACTTTTATATTTGCCAATCTTATAGTTTCAAACAAAAGAGTACCTATTACTACAGAGGTGCACCTCAAAGATAAAAGTGGTCATAACGTGAATTTTCCTTTCATGTTTGTTTTGACACATCACTGCCAAGTAAACTACTCATGCAGACACAATTCCTTGACATTCTTATGTCAGAATTCGCATTTCCTACTAATGCTGCGCACCTAAACAAAGTTATTTTCTTTCAATTATTTCTATACATTTAACCATACTCTTTAATAGTTGACTATTTCATTGTTCATTTGCACAAAATATGACCCATTTTTGTGTCGACGTGCCGTAAAACATCGTTCAATCATGCATTCAATTCTTTCGAAGAAGGTGTTTATACAATTGGACATTTTGAGATATCTGTAGTATTTTCTTTTTCCAAATGTATGTTGACCTTTTTAATCATCTGATTGGCATGATTAGCTCAGCTAGCCATAAGACTTAGGTTAATTGGATTAACGTATTGTGTGTCGTCCGTCTGTCCGTCTTTCGTTAACTTTGCCGAGTAAACACAATAGAGCTTTCACTTTAAATTATGTATTTACCAAACTCTGTCATTGTCAAAACTCGGACAACTACGAAAGCCATCTAGATTGGATTAGTAACACCGGAGTTATGACCTTATTTTACTGAAAAATGCCGTATCCTGCCTTATGAACACTGTAGCACATTCGCTTTGTATTTGATCTTTACCCAACTTGGCCAGATTATAAAATGTGTCAAGTTTGAAAACCATCTAGATCGGGCTAATAACACCAGAGTTCTGGCCCTGGTTTGAAAGAAAGTGCCATATTCTGCCTTGTGGACACTCTAGCACCTTCATTTTATACTTGATAGTTTTCTAACTTGACCAGATAGTTAATATTGATGAAAGCTCAGAACATTTTGAAAAACAGCCAGATCCGATTAGTAACACCAGAGTTATGGCCCTTGATTTATTAAAACATTCCATATTCTGTCTTGTGAACACTCTAGCAACTTCATGTTATATTTGATCTTTATTAAACTTAGCCAGATTGTTGATATTAATGAAAGCGTGAAAACCAGCTAGATCGGAATAGTAACACCCGAGTTATGGTTCTTGATTTATTGATAAATTCTTTATTTTGCTTTACAGCACTCTAGAGACAGACAGCTCCTTCATTTTTCATCTAATCTTGACCAAGCTTTGGCTGGTTGTTATTATCATTAAATGCTCGGGATTTAATGAATCTACAGGTGTGTCTCGTGCACAAATCGGGTCCTTACTTTAAAAGGTCTTGGTCACACTTGGAGGTCAAGGTCATATGAATCAAAAAATTATCTCAGCCATAACTTCTAACTACTAAAGGGAGTTTGATAAAAAAAAAGCGGAGAAATGTTCAACATGATGAGAAGGTGTGTCACGCATAAAAATCGGCCATATCTTTGAAAGTACTGAAGGGATTCTGAATATAAGGGCCATGTTAGCAAGGAAAGCGCACACAAGCCCCCTTGTTCATCTTCGACAGACTTGTTCATAATGTTTATTTCAATGAAAGCACGGACACGTTGGAAAAACAGCCATACCTGACACCCCATGTTAATTCCCCACCCCCTCCTCACCTGTTATAAGAGCCATTGTTAGCTAGTTGAGCGTCCTCAGGTTCTCGTGGGCCTCTAAATTACTAAGAAGGTTGTTTTTTCCAAACTCTGATCTTATATCATTAAAAAGAAAAAAGAAAGAAAAAAGAAAGAAAAAAGGTTTGCATGGTTGATATGTGATAAAAACGTGGATTTTGAGTTGAGTATAATGTAAACAATAACGAACAAAATATAAATTCCATTTTATCAAGATAGGATTATAAATATTAAAGTTATTGGATGTAAACAAAAGTCGATTTTTAAAAATACAAGGGCTATCTATACCTCCAGCATTTTATGTGCGATATGGCTGGTTATCGAACTTGACCATTATGGCCATAAGCATTGTCATAAAGTTTCATCAAGATTGAATTATATATGTTACAGTTATTGAGTGGAAACCGCAGAATTCTTCAATTTTAAAAAAAGATCAAGGGCCATAACTCTGGCAAGAAAGGTGCGATCTGGCTGATTATAGAACTTGACCCGAGATATTATGGCTTTAAATATTGTCATCAACTTTCATCAAGATTGTATTATAAATTTTAAGTTATTAACAGGCCATAACTCCGGCAAAATAGGTTCGATCTGGCTGGTTTTCGAACTTGGTCGAGTTATGCCCATAAACACTGTCCTAAAGTTTCATGAAGGTTGATTTACAAATGTTTAAATTATCGAGCGAAAATCGCAAAAGTCTTCAATTTCAAAAATCCAAGGACCATACATCCAGCATTATACGTGAAATAGTGCTGGTTATCGAACTTGATCTAGATATTATGGCCATAAACATGATCTGGTTGATTATCGAACTTGATCTAGATATTACGGTTATACATATTGTGCTAAAGTTTCATCAAGATCTATGGTGGCTGATTTTTGCCATTTGTCATCTTTTCGTCTTTTCGTTATTTCGCAATTTATTATTTTCTATAACTATCAAACAATGCATCAACTTGTATTAACTGCATAAATAATGTAAACTTGCGCTTTAAAAAAATAGTGTGAAAATCAAGTCACGTGCTCCAAATTTCCATTTTCTTCGCGCGTTATAATTTTTATTTCGAAAAGACGACAGAAAGAAAAGACGTTTGGACGAAAAGACGACAAATTCAGCGCGAAAAGACAACAGAAGGAAAAGACGACAGAACGACGGAACGAAAGACGAAAGTTTAGAAGCGAAAAGACGATAGAAAGCCGCACGAAATAACAAAAAGGCGACACTATCAAATGTCTCGTTTAATAAATTTAATATTAAATACTAATTTTCATGATTCGATTTCCGTATTGGTAAAGCTTCCGCAAGCCTGCCATTTCCGGATTCTCCGGATTGTTCAGTCGCTCTACGGACCTCCGGATTTAAGTGTAAAATCTCCGGATTTTTCATCAAAATAAAATGTTCATGATTTAGCAGCTATACTTTCACAGTTTATCCGCTATTTCCCGAATTGGCTCTGTCAAGTCTGAGGAATATATACACGTGTCGAATCAGTGGGGTCATCCATGTAATTCACTGACTGAATATACAATTAACACCTAAGGAAATAATTAGTTCCTTCAGTGGCATATGCAGCAATATCTGTGGTTTCTTTAATTGGTCAACCTAACTGAAATACTAGTAGCAAGTGTGAGGAAAAATCAACTCCTTCTGTGTGGTACCACTATAACAGCTGCTGTTGTGTACGATGGAGTTGACTTTGTATTGTATTTAGCACGCATCTGTATAGAAAAGTAAGTGTACTTTCATAAAAAAAAAAGTTGTCGTAGGAACTAGACCAAGTCTTTCTGATCGAATTACTATGCTAATTTATTATTTTCTATAACTATCAAACAATGCATCAACTTGTATTAACTGCATAAATAATTTAACATTGCGCTTAAAAGAATAGTGTAGAAATCAAGTCACGCGCTCCAAATTTCCTTTTAAAATGTTCTTCGCGCGTTTTAAATCCTAAATTTTAAAATTCTCAGGATTTTAGGTTAAAAAGTTTTGGCAGGCCTGCAAGTTCCGTTTTTTCCCACTTTAAATGTAATGTCGAGGAATGACGAGCTAAGTCTGTTGATTTCCAGATACTTTAATTGATTTCCTCTTAACACTTCCTCTTAACATTCCTCATTATATTTATGACGCTAGTATAGGCTAATCGGGGATTGGTAACTGGATGTCAATCACGATATATACGTTGTTTTCTGAAATCTCCTTCTTCTTCGTTTATTTCTTAGAACGTCTGGACTGTAGTGTCTGGCTTCTTCATTTATTTCTTAGAACTTCTGGCTTCTTCGTTTATTTTCGATGAGTGTAAGATAAAATCTAATAAAGTGGAATATTGTATCATTGCGAAAATAAAATATGCCTTATACACGATGTTCATTATAATCAATGTTTATACAAGTAATGACTAAAAGCCTGAAGATTTATTGCATCGCATTGATTCATCAGTGAAATATGAACTTTTAAATTCAAATGCACCAGATTATGAGGAATGAACGACGCTCTTTTGATCAATATTACGTCTAGTCGATACACCCTATTGTTATTAATTTGAAATAAAACGCATTATGCGGTGTATCAACAAAGTTTGACGACAATTGGAGTTTTCGCGCGCACACATTCAATATCAACCTGTGTTTAAAATTGAAACTGACCGACCAGCCTATTTTGTTCTGGCTCTAAAGAAGCTGCCCAAACCATGAAAGACACTCGGTCAATCCAAACATTGAAGAAATATTTGTGCAGTGTAACACGTAAATGCAACGGTGGATTATAGAAGATTCGTAGGGAACAGGATTTTTAAACAAATACACAAAGGTGAAAAAAAAGCCTTCAGGACCGATCAAAATCTAAACTTGGACTTTGGTCGGCTCAATTCTTATCATTCGTACACTGCGATGAGATATAGTGGTTATACATAATTGCTGTTCAAATACAGCCAGATATCAATACTGACATACACAACTAATATACCGATATAGTGCCAATACCGATATAGTGCCAATACCGATATAATGACGATAACGATATAGTGACGATACCGATCTAGTATCGGTACCGATATAGTGACAATACCGATATAGTGACAATATCGATATAGAGACAACACCGATATAGCGACAACCTCGATATAGCGACAATATCGATAAAGTGACAATATCGATATAGCGACAACACCATATAGCGACAACATCGATATAGCGACAAATACCGATATAGCGACAATATCGATATAGCGACAATACCGATCTAGCGACGATACCGATATAGCGACGATATTGATATAGCGACGATATCGATATAGTGACAACATCGATATAGCGATATAGCGACAATATCGATATAGCGACAATACCGATATAGTGCCAATATTGATATAGTGACGATACCGATCTAACGACGATACCGATATAGCGACGATACCGATAAAGCGACGATATCGATGTGACGATATCGATATAGTGACGATAGTGACAACATCGATATAGAGACAATATCGATATAGTGACAATACCAATCTAGTCACAATATCGATATAGTGACAATACCGATATAGTGACAATATCGATATAGTGACGATACCGATCTAGTGACGATATCGATATAGTGACGATACCGTTAAAGTGACAATATCGATATAGAGACACTACCGATATAGTGCAACATCGATATAGTGACAATATCGATATAGCGACAATACCGATATAGTGACAATATTGACAATACCGATATAGCGACAATATCGATATAGGGACAATATCGATATAGTGACAATACCGATATAGTGACAATACCAATCTAGTCACAATATCGATATAGTGACAATACCGATATAGTGACAATACAGGTACTATTATAGTGTTATTAATTAAGTGATTTTATATTGGCTAAGTTATTGGTCCAAGGATTGTTATATTGGTCGAAGGCCGAATTATTAATTAACTAAACGTTTAGCCGTGTGATAAAGAAATATAATTTTTTCCTCTGATTAAAATTTCGTTTTCAATAAAGACGAGGCTTAAAGCGCACTACGGAAAATGGTGAATTTTTAGTCATAAATGTAATGCTAGCATTTTTATTATTCTTAAAAAACATGGAAAAGGGAACAGTTTAATATAACACAGACATTATAAAACATTAAAGGTGTTTCTAAACAAATCCATCGTGTAGATATAAAGATGATAATGATTTTTTTGTTTTGTTTTACTGACAGTACTTTTTTCAGTAGATAAGATATTAAGTTAACAAACATGTCAACATTTCATCAATATATTTTGTTGTCATATTGTTCGTATTGGTCGAGCTTTTTCTCCCTCATATTGTAAGAACTATTGTCGATGATCGTATTGTTGGTCTAAAATATAATTAAAATCAACACATGCAATATATAGTCCAACAAGTAAATAAGTTATGTTGCTATTCCAAGTATAAGTAAGTCATTACCTCTTCCGAGTATTAACTTTCATACCCCATCCAACCCCTTCTCCAAGAAGCAAAAACGGGGTTGGCTGGTGTATGAAATAAACCTTAATTTTGGCTAAAAAAAGTTTGCATATTGTAAAATTAAAACATTTAACATGTAATTTTAAACAGGTTATCGCATTTTTTCAATAAAAAATGTTTCTAAAAGTGTTTTAGAGTAGAAATATCCGTTATAAAATCTTTATTACAAAGCTTTCCCGTTGCTTAATGGAATTAAGACGGGACCACGTAATGGTGGTCTTCCACGTATATTAATGTTCAATGTAATAACCAGAGAGTAAGTATACTTATTTTATACTTTAAACGGCTCATCAACACAGTATAGGTTATTTAGAGCCTCCCCAGAGAGAGGGGAAGGATACATAGGAATCCGGGAACCTGCCCTACTCTTATTATCGAATAGATTCCAATGATTCTTTAACGTGTTCGGAGGATAGACCGATACACGGGACCGCCCGGTTTACATCTCCATCCTAAGGGAATGTGTCTTGCCCAAGAACACACCGACGGAACTCAGTGGCACCACGGAGGGTTGAACCCGGGGCCTCCGGTTACAAATCCGCCGCGCTACCGACTGCGTCACGCCAGACCTCTGTAATAACGAATGATTCACAAGTATTTCCGTAAGTAATGTAATCATTGCGGGTATTCGGTGTTCCGTACCCAATGAAGGTCCAAAAGTAACTCTCCTTTTCAGTATTTATTGACATTCACACTAGCGTTTGTTTAGTGCTGTGTGGCGGCCGAAAAAAGTCGCCCCGACTTACAAATCAGTAGTGTTATTATGTACTGGTCCTTTGAGATCATCAAGCCCATGCTGTATTGTTTTAAAGTAGAATATCGCTTAAGCCGGTACTAGGAGGCGTGAGAGGTGTTGCATCTTATAATTACCTCTCATGAACAGACTCAATAAAACCGAGTCTGCTACTTTTCTCTGTTTGTGTTTGTTGCTTCCAAGGGATCACCTCTTCAGTATTTATCTTTACAGTATATAAGTAAAAAAGTTTCACATGACCATGAATGACCAATGAAGTTAGTTAAAATTGACATAGCAACCTATTGGGTGTACATGTCGGTAGATAAACGTGTCGTTCATGTTACACCTGATAAGTATTAGATTGAATACAGGAGAATAATACAAAGTCTCTATCATTACAGACAGTTGAATTGCTTTAAAGATTGTATTTATAAGTGTCAAGAACATGTGGCACAATGTTACCAAAGTAACAATTCCTTCACTTTATGTAATTCCGCGTTGTACATACACAGAGAATGTGTGTTATAATTAGCTAAATTGGTAGTAAAATTTGTCGGGTTTGGCTAATAAATCTTCATAACACAAACAGGTATACCCGAAATATAATTAAGCCTAATAAAATATTATTAAAAACAACAACAAATAATTCGTTATAGTAACATACACTGAACAAAATTGCTGAGTGTCAACTTTAGTATCTTAACTAATTTTCTTATGTTAAATATATTTTAGAATAGATATATGATAAGTATTACATTTGACCTTTAGTTTGTAAAACATTTATTTTTAGTTTAAATTGTTACATTTTTTGAGAGTTACCCTCCCTTTATATGAAAACATGAAATGTACTGATAAAACACATAACATGAGTCAAAGATCGCTTAAAGATATAAAATTCTTAAAATTGGTATGAAATAATAGAAAAAAAACATAAAAAATTGACCCATTTATCGCAGATTTTCCGTCTATAAAAAAATGAAATATGAAAATCTTAAATTACCTCCCTTTACATTGAATATTGTTTGAAATTCAAGTAACTGTAATTCAGCGTTAACATTAAATATTTCGAAAATTTCTTTTGCAAACGCATTTGTAGTGGTAATGCTAGTAAAACATGATGTCAATATAATTTTAACTGCATATTTTAGAATTAGGAACATCGAAAGCTTCACTAATTTGAAGTACTTAATAAAATCCTATATACCCAGTTGTATAAGTGTTATAACTTATTTCTAAGAAAACACATTGACTTGAAAGTTTTAAAATATGTTCATGCAATCAGAGCAGACGGTTTACACTCGTTATTTTGCAGTTTAACCGTATCTCTAATCAAGCTCAAAATACACAAAACAATGAGAATATTATTGACATATTCTTAGGTTGATACTTAGCAATTTGGTTTAGTATATTATAGGTAACATTCCGAAAGATATGTTATCACTGTAACAATATTGGCCACCTTCAGGTTCGTTTTGGCAGAGAATGCGTCGTATTAGGTTTCTAGTAAAACACGGCTAATATAGTTCAGTTAATTAATAATAATAATGCGATATTCAAAATACGGACAATATCAATATATATTGATACCGACAGAGTACAATACCGCAGTAACAATACCGATATATTACAATACCTATATAGTGAGATACAGATACCGATATAGTGCAATACCTATATAGTGAGCTACAGATACCGATATAGTGCAATACCTATATAGTGAGATACAGATACCGATATAGTGCAATACCTATATAGTGAGATACAGATACCAATATAGTGCAGTACCGATATAGTGACAATATCAATATAAGCATAGTGCAATACTGGCAAAACTGATATATAGTGATACCGTTATAATGGAAATATAGTGATACAGATACAGTGACAATCCGTGCAATACTATATGGATATAGAAACAGTACTGATACAGTGAGAATACCGATACAGTGAGAATATCGATACAGTAACAATACCGATACAGTGACCATACTGATATAGATAGCATACAGAACGTGACAATAATGAAGACTCTGTCAGTATATGAGAAACTCATCTCAGTGATACGGAAGGTGCCGGAGTTGAGAGCAGACTACGAATGTCAACAGAGCATATCCTGGTTCCGGAATAAATCCGTGCTGTTCCAATCCCTCAAGCCAGGTAAGTGCCGCTTGCTTTAGATGTCTTCTATTATTTAAACATGGAAGTCGGTTACGTCGATTTTCTTCCAGAGCTTTGCCAGGTAGGTATGCAAAATCGAAGGACATGGAATAAAATATTAAAGGTTATGGTGTGGGCTTGCTTTCATATTTGTCGAACTAAAAACGTGACTAGGATTTCACAATTGTCGAGGGTTGTCGTCGAGCCCGTTTACGGATCTCGACTTACCGATCACAGTGTCGCCCAGGTGACTATGTGTCAGTTCATTAATTAGTCCGTCCTTGCGTCCGATTTTCATTTCTTAAATTCTTCTTCGTTACTTGCAGGATTTTCAGCAAACTCCGCCCGAATGGCCTTTATATGGATCCATCATCACGTACACAAAACAGAGATACAGAGACACCCCATACCAGTTATAGTTATATACAAGTGTGTGATACAGAGACACTCCACACCGTATATACAAGTGTGTGATACAGAGACACTCCACACCATATATACAAGTGTGTGATACAGAGACACTCCACACCGTATATACAAGTGTGTGATACAGAGATACCCGATACCATTTATAGTTATATACAAGTGTGTGATACAGAAATACCCCATACCATTTATAGTTATATACAAGTGTGTGATACAGAGATACCCAATACCATTTATAGTTATATACAAGTGTGAGATACAGAGATACCCCATACCATTTATAGTTATATACAAGTGTGTGATACAGAGATACGCCATACCATTTAAAGTTATATACAAGTGTGTGATACAGAGATACCCCATACCATTTATAGTTATATCCAAGTGTGTGATACAGAGATACCCCATACCATTTATAGTTATATACAAGTGTGTGATACAGAGATACCCGATACCATTTATAGTTACAAACAAGTGTGTGATACAGAGATACCCATACCATTTATAGTTATATACAAGTGTGTGATACAGAGATACCCCATACCATTTATAGTTATATACAAGTGTGTGATACAGAGATACCCCATACCATTTATAGTTATATACAAGTGTGTGATACAGACATACCATATACCATTTATAGTTATATACAAGTGTGTGATACAAAGATACCCCATACCATTTATAGTTATATACAAGTGTGTGATACTGAGATACCCCATACCATTTATAGTTATATACAAGTGTGTGATACAGAGATACCCCATACAACTTATAGTTATATACAAGTGTGTGATACAGAGATATCCCTATTCATTTATAGTTATATACAAGTGTGTGATACAGAGATATCCCTATCCATTTATAGTTATATACAAGTGTGTGATACAGAGATACCCCATACCATTTATAGTTATATACAAGTGTGAGATACAGCGATACCCCATACCATTTATAGTTATATACAAGTGTGTGATACAGAGATACCTCATACCATTTATAGTTATATACAAGTGTGTGATACAGAGATACCCCATACTATTTATAGTTATATACAAGTGTGTGATACAGAGATACCCCATACCATTTATAGTTATATACAAGTGTGTGATACAGAGATAACCCATACCATTTATAGTTATATACAAGTG
Organism: Cyrtodaria siliqua; assembly: GCA_037043455.1. Taxonomy (NCBI): domain Eukaryota; kingdom Metazoa; phylum Mollusca; class Bivalvia; order Adapedonta; family Hiatellidae; genus Cyrtodaria; species Cyrtodaria siliqua. The sequence goes on from JAWPHD010007922.1 coordinate 64,532, forward strand.
TGTGATACAGAGATATCCCTATCCATTTATAGTTATATACAAGTGTGTGATACAGAGATACCCGATACCATTTATAGTTACAAACAAGTGTGTGATACAGAGACACTCCACACCATATATACAAGTGTGTGATACAGAGACACTCCACACCATATATACAAGTGTGTGATAAAGAGACACCCCGCCATATATACAAGTATGTGATACAGAGACACTCCACACCGTATACAATTGTTTGATACAGAGACACCCCACATCATATATATACACGTGTATGATACAGAGTCACTCCACACCATATATACACGTGTGTGATATAGAGACACTCCACACCAAACATACACGTGTGTGATACAGAGACACTCCACACCATATACAAGTGTGTGATACAGAGACACACACACACCTTATATACAGGTGTGTGAAACAGAGACACTCCACTACATATATACAAGTGTGTGATACTGAGACACTCCACATCATATATTCAGGTGTGCGATACAGAGAAACTCCACATCATATACTCAGTGTGTGATACAGAGACACTCCACACCATATATACAAGTGAGTGATACAGAGACACTCCACACCGTATACAAGTGTGTGATACAGAGACACTCCACACCATATATACAATTGTGTGATACAGAGACACTCCACACCATATAGACAAGTGTGTGATACAGAGACACTCCACACCGTATACACGTGTGTGATACAGAAACACACCCACACCATATATACAAGTGTGTGATACAGAGACACTCCACACCGTATACAAGTGTGTGATACAGGGACACTCCACACCATATATACAAGTGTGTGATACAGAGACACTCCAAACCATATATACAAGTGTGTGATACAGAGACACTCCACACCATATATACAAGTGTGTGATACAGAGACACTCCACACTATATATACAAGTGTGTGATACACAGACACCCCATACCAGATATTTACGTGTGTGATATAGAGACGACACTCCAAACTATGTATACAAGTGTGTGATACAGAGGAGACACTCCACACCGTATATACAAGTGTGTGATACAGAGACAATCCACACCATATATACAAGTGTGTGATACAGAGACACTCCACACCGTATATACAAGTGTGTGATACAGAGACACTCCACACCGTATATACAAATGTGTGATACAGAGACACTCCACACCATATATACAAGTGTGTGATACAGATACACTTCACACCGTATATACAAGTGTGTAATACAGAGACACTCCACACCGTATATACAAGTGTGTGATACAGAGACAATCCAAACCATATATACAAGTGTGTGATACAGAGACACTCCACACCATATATACAAGTGTGTGATACAGAGACACTCCACACTATATATACAAGTGTGTGATACACAGACACCCCACACCAGATATACACGTGTGTGATATAGAGACACTCTAAACTATGTATACACGTGTGTGATACAGAGACACTCCACACCGTATATACAAGTGTGTGATACAGAGACACTCCACACCATATATACAAGTGTGTGATACAGAGACACTCCGCACCATATATACACGTGTGTGATACACAGACACCCCACACCAGATATTTACATGTGTGATATAGAGACACTCCAAACTATGTATACAAGTGTGTGATACAGAGGAGACACTCCACACCGTATATACAAGTGTGTGATACAGAGACACTCCACACCATATATACAAGTGTGTGATACAGAGACACCCCACATCAAATATACAAGTGTGTGATACAGAGACACTCCACACCATATATACAAGTGAGTGATACAGAGACACTCCACACCATATATACAAGTGTGTGATACAGATACTCTTCACACCGTATATACAAGTGTGTGATACAGAGACACTCCACACCGTATATACAAGTGTGTGATACAGAGACGCTCCGCACCATATATACAAGTGTGTGATACAGAGACACTCCACACCATATATACACGTGTGCGATAAAGAGACACTCCACACCATATATACAAGTGTGTGATACAGAGACACCCCCACACCATATATACAAGTGTGTGATACAGAGACACCCCACACCATATATACAAGTGTGCGATACAGAGACGCTTCACACCATATATACAAGTGTGTATTACAGAGACACCCCCACACCATATATACAAATGTGTTATACAGGGACACAGCACACCATATATACAAGTGTGCGATAAAGAGATACATCACACCATATATACAAGTGTGCGATACAGAAACACTCCTAACCATATATACAAGTGTGCGATACAGAGACACTCCACACCATATATACAATGTGTGATACAGAGACACCCCCACACCATATATACAAGTGTGTGATGCAGGGACACTCCGCACCATATATACAAGTGTGTGATACAGAGACACCCCGCACCATATATTCAGGTATGTGATACATAGACAGTCAACACCATATGTACACGTGTGTGATACAGAGACACTCCGCACCATATATACAAGTGTGTGATACAGAGACATCTCACACCATATATACAAGTGTGTGATACATAAACACCCCACACCATATATACAAGTGTGTGATACAGAAACACTCCACACCATATATACAAGTGTGTGATACAGGGACACCCCACACCATATATACACGTGTGTTATACAGAGATACCCACACCATATATACAAGTGTGTGATACAGAGACACTCCACACCATATATACACGTGTGTGATACAGAGACACCCCACACCATATATAGAAGTGTGTGATACAGAGACACCCCACACCATATATACAAGTGTGTGATACAGAGGCACCTCACACCATATATACAAGTGTGTGATACAGGGACACCATATATACACGTGTGTTATACAGAGACACCCCACACCATATATACAAGTGTGTGATACAGAGACACACAACACCTTATATACAAGTTTGTGATACAGAGAAACTGCACACCCTATATACAAGTGTGTGATACAGAGACACCCCACACCATATATAGAAGTGCGTGATACAGAGACACCCCACACCATATATACAAGCGTGTGATACAGAGACAATCAACACCATATATACAAGTGTGTGATACAGAGACACTCCACACCGTATATAAAAGTATGTGATACAGGGACACCCACACCATATATACAAATGTGTGATACAGGGCCACCCACACCATATATACAAGTGTGTGATACAGAGACACCCCACACCATATATTCAAGTATGTGATACAGAGACAGTCAACACCATATATACACGTGTGTGATGTAGAGACACTCCGCACCATATAAACAAGTGTGTGATACAGAGACACCCCACACCATAAATACAAGTGTGCGATACAGAGACACCCCACACCATATATACAAGTGTGTGATACAGAGACACCCCACACCATATATACAAGTGTGTGATACAGAGACATCTCACACCATATATACAAGTGTGCGATACATAAACACCCCACACCATATATAGAAGTGTGTGATACAGAGACAACCCACACCATATATACAAGTACAGCGTCACCCGAATCCACAAAGATCTGACGTTTTACGTCTCACAACACAGTTAATTTTGCATTGCTCTACATATGTAGCAGGACCCCTCTGGACCACAGTAGAACTTCCTGAGTTTTCCTAAAAATATTTTCTTTGTGAAACTTGAAGTCTGTTGCTCGAATTATCCAGCAAAAAACACAGGGTTAACCAATTTGCTTTTTTTTGTGGCGAAAACGGTATTATTACCGTTTCCAGCCATATGCTATCACTCATAGACCGGATACATCGTTTTAGCGCACCATATTGTTCAAGACCAGACCTATTTTACTGAACGCAGTACCTCAGTCCGACGATTTGTCTAGATTTTTGCGACGCTTGTAATGTTCGTATTCAAAGATGATCAGGACTTATGCTCAGTAGATCAGACTACACCAATTACCAACCAATCTGCGGGCAGAAAAAAAGTTCCAGGTCAATTCGGAGCTATTACACAGAATCTCTTAATTTTGATTTGTTGACAAGGTAAACAAACCAAAAAATCTTGCTAAAAAATTAAAATTCAACTTTTGAAGAGTACTTATTAATGTTAAATCATACATCTGTGCAATGTAATCACAATTTGTTGCATAATCAAAAAACAGAAGTATATTGTACATTTTCCTCATGTTTTTACATGCCAGTAGATGGGCAGGGGCGTAGCCAGGCATACTCCTGTACGCCCGGGCGTACTCTAGAAAATCTAATGTGAAAAAATAAAATCAGCAATAAAAATTGAAGTGGGGTAGGGGTGAGGCACTATTTTTAAAAACACAATGAATGGAGACGAAAGCCTCCAAAATCTCGCTCAAATGAAGCCACAAACCTCCGAAAAAATTGCACTCAAACTTCAAAATGTTCCCTGGACCCCAGCGATAAGAGGGGGACACCGATAGGAGGGGGACACCCCCTCCCGCCGCCTCCCCCAGGGCGTATTTTACAAAAGGCTCTGGCTACGCCCCTGATGGGTCAGCACCATCCGACCCAAACAGCTTTTTCAAAACATACTCAACGTGTGGCTTATGTATGTTATTTTGATAAAACTAAGATAGTTCTTTCAATACAAGTTACAAAAAATATAGTTTCCTATATTAGGGAACTCAGGACAGAGCTTAGTGCTATAAGGTAGGCCTATGGAAAATGAACTGGTGTAGTATGACCAGTAGGAAAACATCAAATAACACCGGGAACGCGCACCTTTGGATGGTTTAATTTGCGGGACCCGGTACGGTTTTTGATGTGATTTGCGGCGCGATCCTAAACATGTAAAAGTAAATAATATCGTTTTTTGTTATATGATGAAATGGATAAATAAAAGGAACATAGAGCCTTATTGTTTGATTCTAATCACATGTGTAGTATTAATTAATCATAAATAAAACAAAGTAAACAAGCGAAATATTGAATATCGACATGTCAGCCGGATATTCAAGATGGCCACCACGGCTTAAAATAGATTTTTACAAATTCTTGCCGGCCACTTCCCAAAAACCATAAGTGTTACTGATTTGGAACCTTAAACCAAAATGAATGGCATGCATGTGGTTGGTCCTTACCAGAATTCATTTCGATTCGATGTCCAACATGGCAGCCAGCGCCCATCTTTGTTTATGTACGGTTATATAGGAAAAACTTGTGGCGACTACTCCTCTGAAACAACTTCATGGATTTTCATGAAACTTTAAAAGAATGTTGCTCTTGCTGTCTCGTTGGTCTTAGCAATAAAACCCAGACCGGCCGGAAATTCAAGATGGCTGCCACAGCTACAAATGTATTTTACACAATACAAGATTTTGGCGACTACTTTTCAAAACCCATAAGTAATATTGCTTTGGAACCTTTACTAAAATGACTGGCATGACATGTATTTGGTCCTACACAAAGGTCATTTCGATTCGATGTCAAACATGACCACTAGCGGTCATCTTCGTTTACATAGTTATATAGGAAAATCTTGTGGCGAAAACTTGATGGATTTGCATGACACTTTACAGGAATGTTGCTCTTGATGTCTAGTTGGTCCTAAGTAAAAATCAGTTCGGCCGGTTTAAATCATTTTTAAAAATACAAGTTCATGGTGACTACTGAAAAAAAAGATTTGAACCAACTATCTCAAACAATAACTTGCCACTTCCTACAACCCTTAATCATGAACTTCAGGTGAGGATTCAGCGGCCTCTTACTTAGTGGATAAGGACGCCTCGGCTTGAGATATCTATAACATATAACAATAATTACTTCGCCAATAAAAATTATAACAATTCATACAATCTTTAATCTTAACTATAGGATCAGCTTAAAACCATTTGCTTACTTGTGTTTTCGCCATTCAGTACGCAGTACTTTGATTTTTCAATATCAGTAGTTTGAAATGACCCTCTTGAATTTGTCCATTTCTCTTACATGTTCAAGTGTATCACTACCCGGTATTAGATTCTCAGATCTGGGCTCAGAAACATTCAAGCATATCAAAACCTGTATGAAATCATGAACTTGTCCCATTCTTGTCACCTGCACAAAAACAAGAGAAACTATTTGCACATTTTAAGAAATAAACAAGAACCGAATAACACAGATCTTTTTTTTAGCGCCAGAAAGTTCCGTGACTGGCAAGGCAAGGGAAATAACTGTTAAGTGAGATATATATATATGTCGTCAATATCCATGTAGCAGAAACTTTGTAGTTTCATGAATATTTATTTTTGGAAATAGACACTATTTTGTTATGACGGTGTAGCTTTAAAATAAAAATATATTTCATAACTTAATTGTGTAATACCTATATGACGTCAATGAATTAAATAAGGAGAGACACTAATTAAATTTAATATGCGCGGATCCGTGGTTTTAGGTTGGTGGGAGACACTTATCTTAAGTCAGTTTAATTTAATAATATTTTATTGCAGATATGTTGCAATACATCAATTCAACATGTTCCGTTGTGAAAACGTTAGTACCGTCGCGGAAACATATCTTTGGGATCAATGGTGCCGCATTCATTTTAAATGTGATGCTATGTGGCACAGTATTCGGCCAGTATAATTGTATGTGTACTTATAAATTTATCACCAGTATGGGGGCATATTTCGGTCACTATAAAGCTAGATAACTATCTAGATATTTTTTAACGTTTATCCAGATAGCTGTCAACTATCAAGATAAAATTTCCCTATTTTATAGACTATCCAGATACATTTGATTATCTAGATAAATAAAACTATGGCTATCTAGATTTAGTAATCGTGATAATGTCCACTCCTGCCATGAGATGCAATTAGTGCACCCACATGCGAGAATTTGATTTTTTGGCGAAAAGGAGCGAAAAGGGATAATTATTCTATTATGCGAAAAGTAATCAAAACTACCTGTGCCTAACCGTCCAATATGATCGAGTGTAACCGCATTTCGATTGATTGAATTGGATTTTATAGTCGCACCAACAGCTAAGGTCATATGGCGACTTTCCAGCTTCCATTGGTGGAGGAAGACCCCAGGTGCCCCTCCGGGCAATTTTCGTGCACGGGCGGGCACCTGGGTAGAACCATCGACGTTCCGCAAGCCAGCTGGATAGCTTCCTCACATAAAGATTCCTAGGCCCGTGAGGGAACGAACCTACAGCGGTGAGGGGCAAGTGATTTCAAGTCAGAAACGTTAACCACTCGGCCACGGACGCCCCAACCGCATTTCGATAAACTTAAGTTGAGATGTTATCCATGAAACATACAATTGTGGGTATCATCATCATCATTGTTGTTGTCGTCTTCTTCGTGAATTCTGACGGCACCGTCGGAAACTCCGTCAGCACTGCCATGACCGTCAGCGGCACCTTCCTAATCACCGTCGGCACCATAAGGACCGTCCCCGTAAGAGTCACCAGCACCTGACCCAACGTCGGGACCGTCAGCAGCACCGTCGGAACCACCTTCGACACCGCGGGGACCATCGTCGGCATCGTCGGAACCATCTTCGGTACCACTGGAACCGCCGTCGGGACTACCGGGAGAGCCGTCGCATCATCGGGAGAGCCGTCGGCACAATCGTCGGCACCGAAGAGTCCACTGTCGGCACCGTCAGGACCACTGCCGGGACACCGTCGGCATAGTCGGGGACACTGTCGGTAGCGATGTGTCCCGATTTCGTTTCAGTCGAAGACCCCTTAAAATTACATGTACATTTAAACAGAATTAGGGACACATACAATTTCGACCGAATTAGGGACATATGTATGCGTAATTCGGTCTGGCTCAAATACGGTTTCACATATGCTAGGCCAGATATATTGTTGTTAGCTGGTCGTTATGAAAGCAATTGTCGGTCGTTCATATTGTCTCGTTTTGAAGACACTTGTCAGTCGTCCATCGACTTCTTGTCCTGTGTGAATGGTTTTATGATTCGTCGACATTTACATATGCAGTAACACGATATCATAACTAGTTCTTTATGTTTTGCACCAATACAGATTGAAATACTTAGATAGCATGCACATGGGTTGGTCATAAGCCAGATAAGCTAGATAAGTTAGATTAAGAAGTTAAGCCATTGTTGGATAATAGATTCCTGTTGTTAGTTCAATCGCATAAGGTGGGATTATTTGTTCAATGAATGCATGTGATTTTAATGTTAAAGATTTCTCTGTATTACATGATATTGGTTACGGATGGCGGCAGGTATACACTACTGATCTGCCTCTACCACACAAAATATCGACCGTCATGTAGTAGATAATTTTCATTATTTAGCCACTGTAATAAATATATAGAGTTTTACATTGAGCCAAGAGCATTTGGTTGGAAAAGGCTATGAATACTTTACTATATAAATGCAAAGAATATGATCTAAAGCCTAAAATATTATGTCAGTTGTTTGATGCATTTGTTGGTTCAATTAAGTTATGCATCTGAAGTATGGGGTTTCACCAAATCCAAATAAGTAGAACGCATACATTTAACATTTTATAAAAGATTGTTACAGGTTAAAATAAACACATGCAATGCTGCTGTATATGGAGCATTGAGAAGATAACCTTTATATATCAACAGATATGTAAGGATTGTAAAATACTGGTTTAAAATTCACAACAGTAATAACATAATAATGGAGACTGTGTATAACCAGGCTATTGATGACTGTAATAAAGGTTATACAAACTGGGTTTCTAATGTAAAAAAGCTGTTAAATGACTATGGTTTTGCATATGTTACATGTTAACGCATTGATTAGTGAATTTAAGTGTAGAGTAATATATACATTTAAACAAGAATGGTACGGAAGTGTAAATAACAGTTCTGTTTTGAATATGTATAGAGTGTTTAAAACCTTTTTTGAATATGAACGATATTTAGATATAGTACCCAGAAGTCTACGTTTATACTTTGTGAAATTGAGGGTTTCTGTACACACTTTGAGAATACAAACAGGAAGATACTCACGTCATAATACACCTCGTAATGAACGCTATTGTTTAGGTTGTAATGATAGGGACATAGAGGATGAATACCATTTTATATCAATTCAATTCAATTCAATATCTTTATTTCCTCCATGCAGGAGATTATGAAATACAATAATATGAATACATTTAGAACAACATAATCATGGCAAAATATCATATGAGAGAGAGAGAGAGAGAGAGAGAAAGAGAGAGAGAGAGAAAGAGAGATAGAGAGAGATTAATATATACATTTACACAGATTTGAGAGAGGTTAATATATACATTTACACAGATGTTTACATTATTGTAATGTGTAGTAGAAATAATAATACCAGTCGTGCGCTCTGCACTGAGCTCATATGCAAACTAATTTAACACTAGCAATGTCTTGGCATATTTCGAGTTTCGCTTAACATTTGTTTTTAAATGACAACATATTACATATTCTGAGTGAAGAATATAAATTTGTCAATACAGACACTCGCAAATCTTGATGCGAGATGATAGAACTGATTGTACGATTCATTATCAATATCTGTCCGAGGTGGCTCGCCGAGGACTTTACATGTGAACGATAATGGCTCGGAAGTATCTAACTCATATCTTAGATTAGGGCTTACATCCTTATTAACGTCATTTAAAAATTTAATTCTCATATTAAGTGTATGTGTACATTCTGAAATAATATGCACCGCTCTTATTAGGAAGGGTGTTTGACAAACTGGACAATATGATTCCTGTCTTAAAGGCGTCTCAACCCATAGGCGGGCTATTTTATTTGCTATTGCAAGATCAGTTCTGTTGGACGGTATTGTCCAGAGTAAGGCAGGTTTTATTTCCTGATGAATCCTCCTGAACATCGTAAAATCCGGGTCGCTGTTAACCCTATATAGCCATGAGTGCGATTCCATCGTTTGGATAGATTGTTTCACTTGATTTCGCCATATCATTTTACTTGGCAATGACTGGGGATCTTTCATAAAGTCATTTACAATATATTGCAAGTTATATTTGTAAAGGAGTTTGCATATATCAGGAATGAAACCTTTCTGTACCGTGCTCGCTGAAGTAATGAATTGTACATAACGGCGAATAAAAATTGTATGGCACAATGTATCCGGAGACAACGATAATGTTTTACGGAGGAACATTAATTTGCGTTGGTCTATCTCCGAAGTTAAGCGTTTCAGACCAAGCATTGACTCGCACATATCGGACCTTGTCCTTACCGAGAACCCTTGTATCCGTTTGACTACATAATGTTGTAATCTGATTAACATGTCCAACTCTGCATTAGTGAGACTATTCCAGAGCTCGCATCCATAAAGCGCAGTGGGGATAACTATCTTTTTGTAAAGGCTAACTGAAGTCAGCGGATTTAAGCCGGACGGACGAACCCCGAGACCTATCATGGCGTGAAACGCATTCTTGGCCTTTTGACATCGTTCGGCCGTACGGTCATTACTTTTGAGAAACATGTCCTGGCGAATACCTAAGTGGACAACAGACTTGACATTTTCGAGATAGCAATCGCCATATAACAGTCTTGGCAATATCGCATTTTTCTTGGAACCAAATGTCATTACACACGATTTAGAAGCATTTATATCAAATTTCCATGTTTTGGCGTACACGTATACAATGTCCAAAAGCTTTTGGAGGTTATGAGGACTAGTTGCAATTAGAGAAATGTCGTCGGCGAGGGTTGGATTACCAGCTTTAACTCTAAAAATATTTGCACTATATATTGATTCTTCTAACTGCAGAAGGAGATCATTAATGAATACTAAGTACAGAAAAGTTGACATTACACCCCCCTGACGGACTCCACGTTTGATTGGTACGGACTGTGACGTACATCCATTTATGCGCACGGTGCAATTTAGGGATTTATAAGAGTTTCTGATGATACGCCATAACTTCCCTGTAATACCGAGTTCTCCAATTTTCAGAAACAGTCCATCATGCCAGACTGTATCAAACGCGCCTTTTATGTCGAGGAAAGCAACGCATACTTTGCTATTATATTCAAGTAGGTAAAATATTGTTTCGGTCATATTGAAGGCGGTTGTAATGCAGCTTAGATTCTCCTGGAACCCTTGTTGTTGAGAGTTTGGGAATTTGGCTGGTTTCATTTTCAGGTAAGAGTTAGCTCTCATGCGTATCAAGGCTTCGAACATTTTAGCGAAACAAGGTAACAAAGCTATTGGCCGATAATTGCCGGGATCGGACTTAGATTTGCCACCGCCTTTGAAGATTGGAATGACTATACTCGTTTGCCATGAAACGGGAGTGGATTCGGTGTCCATTATTTTATTAAATAGCATGACTATATAACGAATGATTACGTTACCACCGTAGATTACATGCTCATTCTGAATGTTATCGATACCACAAGCTTTGCGCCTCTTTAAGTTCTTGACAATTTTCGCGATGTCATCATGGTTGATATTGGACTCTAAGATTGTAAAGTGTGCATCACTATTTTCCTGCTCAAAGTCCTTTATGCGCGTTTTTATTGATTGCACAAAGTTTTCAAGAGCGCTTTTAGTCTTACTTTCCTCGAATACTGTTTTAAAGTGGGCTGCAAATCCGTCAACAACAGCGCTTTCCGGGCTATACGTTACTCCATCATTTATTAGCTCGTGGCATGTGACTGGACTCGTTCTATTGCGTTTGCGAAGCAATTTCCAGAATAACCTATAATCAAGTTCTGCCGCTTCATCTAATTCGGCGTACATTTGATCTTGATATTTCTCAGATTCTATTCGCTGGATTCTACGAAACTGGGATTTCGCACGTTTATAATCACGATATGATTCGTTCAAATTACCACGAGGTTTGCCCTGAGATAACCAGATGCGTCGGAAGTGTCTAGCTACAGTGTGAGCCTCTTTTACATCTAGAGTCCAATACGGCTTAGCATGTTTGTTAAACTTGCTCTTTGGGAGTGTTTTAACGGCTGCAAAATGGAGAGCTCCTACAATAGCGGTCGAAATATTGTCAACTGTTAGGGAATCATACTGCGTTTCTATGCACTGTAGTTGTAGTGCTATTTCGCATTGATAGTCAGCTATATGCTTTTCCGTTATTTTGTTCCATGTTATACCCACACGCGGGACTGAAAACGTATTTGCGGTATATATAGGCACATCAAGAGTAGTAATAAACGGCAGATGGTCGGAGGAAACTACTGCAGTTTCGTCCAGTATGGTAAACTTTTTAAACCATGGTAGCGTATTTTGGTCAGCAAGAACATGGTCGATCATTGCTTTCGTAGGAATAAAGCTGTAGTCAGGGCCATCTCTTTTAAGAGATAAATTTATCGGAGAGAGGCTATTTTCGTTTACAAAGTTTGAGAATAACCTTGATTTCGCAAGCGATCCTGATGGTACAGAGAACGTGTCATTAATGATTTGTGCGTTAAAATCGCCAGCAACTATAACGTTACCTTGTGAGGAATAGAACGAGGTAAGGGCATGTAACTCACTAAGTGCTTCTTGAAAAGGTATAATTGCACTATCAGCGGGCAAATATGCACAAAATATATACAACGGATTGCTGTTGTGCAGGTTCACCCGAATGCCGATAATGCGTTCGCTTTCAATATCATCGATTCTTGATATATATGGTTGATGGTTAGATTTATACAGGAAAGCTGCACCTCCTTGCCCACATGTTGCACGACTATATATATTCTGAGGGTTTGTCTCAATGGATACCGCGGAATAATCTTGATGAATACTGTTTAAGAAGTCTTTAGAGTGTGAGAACAATTTGTGTTCACATATTAGGGCAATATCAATGCTGTAGTCTTGCAACATGCAAGAAAGTGGATACGCTGAAGACATAATACCACGTATATTCCAACATAATAATGACAGTAACATAACTAAGTAATATATATACAATGAGCGCATACTGTGAAGCATTTGGTATGTACGTCTTTAGTGTGCACTAATAATATCATACAAATCAATAATCGTGACCACCAGGCCACGTGCATTGATCAAGTTTGTCACGTTTCAACTTGTCCGACCAGTAACCATGTGCATTGTGTTCATTTGTCTCGCTGTTGCTGTCGTTACGTACGTCTATACTGTCATCCTCATAATACCGATTGTCACGAGGGTTATGTTCATAAGAGTCGCGTGACCTATGCTTATAATCACTATCGTCTTGGTAGTTTCGTCTGTATAAACCATTAGGTATTTCATAAGCCCTCTGTGTATAATTCTCATCGTTCAAGTTTGTACGGCGTCGTCGGGGTCTTTCATTACCGTCTGTATTTCGTCTTTTGTCGTCCCTATCCTTCGTCCACTCGGACCTGTTTACCCAACGTCTCACTATAATATCATTCGGCCAAAAACTTTCACCCAATACAATTTCGTCGTACTCACTTGGGATATTAATTCTGGCAGATGTGCTAAATGTATTATAAAACAGTTTCAGATGCGTTATTTTCATACCCTTGGTTTCAAGATAATCGTAGAAGTCACCTGCAGTTACGTCTGTTTCAAAATTACCAAGAAAAAATGTCGAAACCCTTTTCCGGCGCACGGCAGTAAAGCGACCATGATCGGCAGTAGCGCTGTCCGAGTTCTCTGCAGCCTGGACTAAAGCTACTGTCTGTTGGTCGATTTCTGTTGAGAGAATCGGTTGGCGGGGTTTGCCGTATCGCGGTCGCTTTACTTACTGTGACTGGAGGTGGTATTGTCTTAGTCCTAGTTTCAGCGGTATTATTTTTAGGCACTACTATTTTATGTGTAGCATTGCTAGGAGTGCTAGGCTGAGAACATGCTTGGGCAAACGTTTTGGCTCTCTCAGCCGTTGACAGTAATTGCCTCTTCCTGGTGGAGAAGTAAGAACAGTCATATCTGCTTTTTGTGTAACATTTAGCTTACTGCTGATTGGGGCTTTATCCGCGTCCTTTGTGGTATCTGATGGTTCCAGTACACGAATTTCAGATGGCTGTGGTAAGGACCCATAGAGTTTTGCGTCATTTACCTTTTTGTTTATTACACCGAGTGTCGAGCTCAATGAGCATATTTCAGATTGTAGTTTGTCTATTTTACTGTTGCCATCGTCGCAGACTTTCGCGCGAATACTAGATACGGTCGCGTTTAATCAGCCGTAGATTTGTTATTGCTGCTGCCATACCGGTCTTAAGCTCTAGCATTAACTGGGCATCTTCATGAAGGTTGTGGCAGTGAAATATTGTTGCTGAGCACAAGGAAATTAACGATTCGTTTAATGTATCATCACTACAGTGAACAGTGGAGAATACATCCATTATTTCACGTGATCGATCACCATCAATGAAGGCGTATAAGATGTAACAATCTTCAGCTAATTTGGCTTCTTTGGAGGACTTTCCGGATCTTTTCCTATTAACAAGTCGCGTTTTCGGACATTCTGGGTATTGTCTCGCTTGACTAGCTAAGTGGAGTCGATACATGTTTAGCGTTCCTGCATCATCTTTACATAACGATAGCAACTCATTGGCGAATAAAGATCTAGGTAAGCTGGCTAGCTTAGTATCGATGTCAAGAAAAAAAGTACTATTTGGTATCTGTGTGCTTTTTAATTCCACTGGTTCATACATGAGGGACGTATCGTCGTCTCCGAAATCTGACCGGGAATAATCCATTTCCTGTTTTATTTTGCTAAGTTTTGAGTTAATTAGCTGCTTTGGACAGGGTTCATCAGTGTCGTACGAGGTATCCATAGTTATCGTTATCTTATAGCAAGACCAATGCTTTTTCTGTAGGCAACATACGGTAGTTTCAGTACTTTGATTTTATCGAGGCGGTATTAAAGCTGGTAAGGCCATACGACCAACAATGAGCGCGTCGATAATTGTCCAGTTATAGGCTTATATATTTAACAATACTGATTGTTGTACAAAACCTGTATTTAAGTTTCACAATTTACTGACTTCATCTGATAAGAATGAGATTATAGGAACATTTGTAAATATATAAAAGAAGCTTTAATGTAATTAGTTATGCTGATTGTCCTTACTGCCTTTGTTAATACATTTCTATTAACTATGTTAAAAATATATAGAAAATATATAGTGACATGAATTTATTTATACATACATGTATTTAGACGATGTACTTATGTATAAGTCTTAATAAACTGTCTGTTCTGTTCTGTTCTGTTCTGTTCATGTATGGCCTAACATGTGCTAAAATTGACGTAAAACACCATTTAAACAAACAAACAAACAAACAAATAAACAAACAAACAAACAAACGTAGTTTGATTTTTATCTATATTTTTATGTGTTCACACTATGATTTTGCAAACATTGAGCACTGCTCCTCACCAAACATTGAGCACTGCTCCTCACCAAACATTGAGCACTGCTCCTCACCAAACACTGAGCACTGCTCCTCACCAAACACTGAGCACTGCTCCTCACCTCTTCTTATCTTTAAAGTAGCTATCCCACCACCAACAACATTTTACAATATATGTACACCGTTTCTTAAGCTACTGATGACGATGTATGTATATAATCTACCTATTTTGAGAATCCAAACTCTGTAGTCACAATATAACCCGCTTTACCAGCCAGGCCAAACCTCAAAACTGTAGCGTAGAATTAAGAGTTACAAATTCATGTTGCTCATATTCAATCACGGGTATTTTAAAAAAAATGTTGAATAAACCTATACTTTTAATCGACATATATACATTATTATATGACCTGAACACATGGTTCGAGTTTTGATAAACGGTTTTGTAGTGCAATTTGGCCGTTAGTTGAAGGGTTAGTTCCTTGAAACATGTGTCGGGTCTGATTCTAGACTGAAATAAGTACTTTTGATAAAACTGACTTGACGGATTTTCATTTTCTCCAACATTACTGAAACAGGTGTGGGGAAATTGATGGAATATACAATCAGATGGAGTATACAATAATATGGACTACTGTGGTGAGGGGTCGGGGTCGGGGTCGGGTCGGGGTCGGGGTCGGGGTACATTAAACATGCAAAATAGTATGTGTTTTATTTTCGTTCTATGACAGAGAAACTATACACTGCAGAATGAGTTTAAAAACATATATTTTCAACATTCAAATGCTGAACTCTGAAATAAACAGCTCATTTCAAACTAGCGCTTGGCAGTTATGAATTAGTTTGTTAGATTTATGTTTGAGATGTTATATAATTGTCAGGCTTTAATGAATGTTTTAAATGTTAATGAATAAATATATTAAATAACGAATTATTGAAAACATTTTGAAGAGTTAAACAACATATATAAAATAAAGATTGAATACAAATATCACTATGTTGAACGAATATGTGTCCGCATTGAACACATTTTTTGAATTATTGAATAAATTTTATTTTATTGAACAAATCAATATCTTTAAGATTGAATAAATATAAATGATAAAATTAAGAAAAACAACAACAACAACAACAACAACAAAACAACAAAGAAAACACACACTAAATAATACACTATTGCACTTGTGTAACGTTTGTCATGCCATACAACACGTAAATTCAGTCATTCGTTGTAAAGGTTCCAAATCAATACCATTTACAGTTTTAAAGAGCAATGACCAGACATGACCACACATTGGTCTTTTTAATCTGTAGACGTGGTGGCTATGTGGATTTATGGCTGACCTGAATTTATTTAGAACAAACTTAGCATCGTGTACAATATTTTTGTGAACTTTGAGGGAAATCGGAAAAGTAGTTTCAGAGTAGTCATCACAAGTTCCCTTTATAAATCTATGTAAACAAAGATGGTGGCTATTTTTACACTTCAAATCAAAACGATTGTCTAGGACCATCTACATGTCATGCCAGTCATGCCAGTCATGCCAGTCATTTCGGTAAAAGTGCCAAATCAATACTATTTAGGTTTTGTTCAGAAGTACTCGCACCAAATAATATTCTAAATTCTGAGTCAACCTGAGTTTCATGTTAGTATCAAGTGCAGCATTCCTGTGTAGTTTCATGAGAATCTATTTTCACAGGAGTAGTCGCCACAAGAAACAGTTTACGGACAGACATACGAATGACGGACGCCGCACCACGGTTTAGGCTTACACTTATATGTATTAACAATGTTACCCCTGCATTTCATTGTTTACGTTCGAAATAAACTTGTTCTCGTGGGCCTCTCATCGCTGCGGGTTCGAATCGCACTGGGAGCTCAACTTGTAAGTGTGAAAGTGTCGATTCTTACGGATGGCGGGAGGTATACAAATGGTGGCGGGGGTAAAATCGTTTACGTGTGACGTATCGTTCCGTATTTGGAAACTTAAGCCCGCCCTATACTCACACACCTGGCCATTTCCGGTAAACGTTGTTGTTTTGTGTCAGTTGTGGGCGTGTTTAAGTTTCCAAATACAGAACAACACAGCGCGATATTTCGAAAGTAAATATTTAAGAAAAATATACCTGCTGAAACATGGATATTCGTAAACAAATTGCCTAAATCGACGAGATATTCTTCTCTTTGGTGAGTTTTACGCATGCACGCGTGGCATTTATGGCTTAATCTATCGAAATGTGCAGGCATTGCTTGATAGCTTCAGAAACCTCTATCGATGTGGTCGACCCTGATACCTATATATTCTATAAAGGATCGCATCGTAGCTCTCTGGCAGGTTCATACCATAAGAGCTATGACTCTCACTACTACAAGTGTGTGCATTCATGCTATATTAATAATCATTTGTATGAAAATTATATATAAACAGCTTACAAGTAGGCACTTCTATTTTGAATGGCTTGTGTGACTTAAATGCGTTTTTACAATAAACAGAACGGTCCGGGCTTGTTCGACCTCACGATCATTTGTTTGGCCGTTACACGAGGGCCCCATATTTCAATTTCAATTTTCACCCCAGATTACACTACGAGTTCTCATTTACAAGTTCGCTTAAATACCCGTTTTGGATAGAGCGAGTGACCACAAAACTAAAGCTAGACAGTTTAATGCATATGGATTGCTCAGCATAAAACTTTAGGAAATCGTTGTTAGTTGTTTATTACGGTGTTCCGCTAGAGCCATTGTACGGTCACTACATCGATCCGCAAACATGGTACTGTCGCTACATCGACCCGCAAACATGGTCCTGTCGTTACATCATCATACAAACATTGTACCGTCGCTACATCGACCCGCAGACATGATCCTGTATCTACACCATCATGCAAACATCATACTGTTGCTACATCGACCCGCAAACATCGTACGGTCGCTATATCATCCTACAAACATGGTACTGTCGCCTACAGCATCCTGCAAACACGATGTCCCTACATCATCCTGAAAACATGTTATTGTCGCTACAGAATCCCGCAAACATGGTACTGTCGCTACATCATGCAGCAAACATGGTACTGTCGCTGCATCATCCTGCAAACATTGTACTGTCGCTACATCATCCTGCAAACATCGTACTGTCGCTACACTATCCTGCAAACATCGTACTGTCGCTACGTCATCCTGCACACATGGTACTGTCGCTACATCATCCTGCAAACGTGGTACTGTCGCTACATCATCCTACAAAATCGTACTGTTGTTACATCCTCCTGCAAACATCGTACGGTCGCTACAGCATACTACAAACATAGTACTGTCGCTACGTCGACCACCAAACATAGTACTGTCGCTACATGTTTCTTTTCTATTATGGTTAATAATGTCTATCATATTAAAAAGAACTTCAGCTCAGCAAAGCTAATATTTCTAATCCTGTAAAGCTAATATTTCTAATCATGTCGCTCTTTTTCTTGATTTGCATTTATCGTTTCAAAATGGAGAAATAATAAGCACAATTTTACATCGTTAACTATCCCCATTTTCCCGAGAGCATCTTATGCAATATATGTTTCTTAACTTATTCGTGTGTTAGAGCTTGACGACATTAACTGTGTTACCTTTATATAACTAAATGGGACACGGATGCTCTCGCTGAAAACAATCACCGGAAAACGTAAAATTTGACGGAAAAAAACCCCGGCCGTAACTCAGGTAATACACGGTCGATTTTGACGCCAACTCGATATGCACATCTTGAAATCATAGGTAAGCATCATGTAATGTTTCAAAACAATCGGTTGAAAACTGAGTGAGGAGATAGACGCACACACTTTTCGGGATGGACACTCGGACAGGCTTGACGGGCAAGGCTTAACGCTATATGCCACCTCACCATCCGGTGGTGTGGGTATAACAAACTTCAACCATCGTGTTGTCGTGCTGTCGCGTTTATGGGTCAATGTATCGACAGTACGATGGCTCTAACGGAACACCGTACAATTTCGGTAATACTCATGCGGACAAGGCATTCGGATTCATTTTCAGAAAGGGCGATTATAATTTTCAACTCGGATATTACAGCAGTCTCGGCAGCCATTTCCGCTTTACACTTAGTTTGTCATCTGCATAACTGATCTTATAAATACAGTAAAATATGATTTGGCGTAAATAATAGCCTTATCAATAATCGCAAGATTGCCGTATGCTGTATGCACTTTATAAAAGGATTGTTTTTTTGCTTCTTTAACAATGTACAAGCGTCTACTAAATATGACTTATACACAAGTAGAAATAGTTTAATAGTTTTGTCTTAAGGGTGGACATATTTTAACATTATTTAACGCGTTTTAAATTCAGTGCTTTATTTGGATAAGGGTTATAACATACAGCCTGTGATATATTTAGAG
Source organism: Cyrtodaria siliqua (assembly GCA_037043455.1). Classification (NCBI taxonomy): domain Eukaryota; kingdom Metazoa; phylum Mollusca; class Bivalvia; order Adapedonta; family Hiatellidae; genus Cyrtodaria; species Cyrtodaria siliqua. Next base: position 84,218 of record JAWPHD010007922.1, read on the forward strand.
AGAAAACGTTCATAATGTTTGAGTATGAGACCTTGTTAGATGTCCTACAAAAAACAGATAGCACAAGGGCAGACTTCGAGTGCCAAGGGTTGACTCCGTTCTTCAGAAATAAAGTGCAACTGTTTAAAGATTTAAGGAAAGGTAATATATGTTATGCATGTGGCTTTTTCTTTTCTTTGCACGCTGCTATTTTGTAACTGCAGGTGGCAAAATCATTTCATATTTTCTTAAATTAAATTAAATTGGTACATTGTAAAATGTCAGAAATAAACACAAGAAACACGAATAGTGGAAACGTTTACCGCAAATTCTATGATGAAAAACCGGATAATTTTGGGAGGTATGGTGCTTGTAACACTGGTGATGAAGATGTTTGCCAAGATTCAACGTCTGTTTTTTGTTTTTTTGGAATATGACTGTACATTCACATTTATAACCAAATATATAAAACTGGAAAAAGGGGATACTTCTGAAAATATACATGACAGAGTTATGGTGCTTGTCACATGGTTGTGAAGTGATGCTGATGAACACGTGTGTCAAGTTTCAAAGCTTTGTGACAAGTGTTTTTTGGAATATGACAGTACAATCAAATTTAATCTTAAATCTAAGTAGAGAAAGGGGTGGGGGGATACTCGTACTTCTGGTAAAATGCATAACAGAGTTACGGAACTCGTCACATATCGTTGTGTAATGATGATGAATATGTTTTAAAACTAGACATGTTCTAAATAGAAACATTCGAGTTATGTCCTTTGAATATTTAAAAATGCTATATTTTGATCTGTGTTAGCGCTCTAGCTCATTTGTTGTTCGTCCGATCTTTACCAAACTCGGCAGAGTGTTACTATAAATGAATGCTCAGAAAAGTTCGTAAACCATCTATATCGGATTACTTAACTAGACGTGTGGCCCTTCATATATTGCATATATATATTTGCTTTGTTAAATCTTTATTGTTCGGGGCGCTTGTTTCAGCCAAAGGTTTTTCTGCAAAAGCTTGAGCAATTTAAATAATACGCAAATCAATTATATATTATTAGAACTGGTATTTTTAGTGGTAAATAAAAATACATTAGTTTTGAAAATCGGTTGAGAAATAAATATTTTACAGCCCAAATGAGTTTTTGATGGTGCTTTTCCCAAGTAAATTCCTTGTTGATGGGACAGCAGAAAATTAAGACATGTCATATAACTTCAGTTAGCCTGCATATTTTGCAATAAAACTTTTAGGTTGTTTTAATTTACAAATATCCAACAATTCAAAACCATTTTCGGATAAAAATTCTAAAAATAAGTATTTTTCAATTTTTTTAATGCAGCAGAATTTTGCATTGAAAATGCCCCATCAAAAAAAGCTTTTGTGCATGCAATTTTTATTTCTCAACCGATTTTGAAAAGTAGTGTCTTTTTATTTACAACTAAAAATGTCTGTTTCACTGATATACAACGTATTTAGGTACGAATTGTATTTTGTCTGAAAAGTCCAAAAAACCTTCGGCTAAAACAAGCGCCCCAAACAATAATTACTTGATTGTTTATCTGGTCTGTACCATATATGGTCAGAGTGTTTATACCATTGGACAAGTTCAACAGCCAGCCACATTTAAATCGAATGTTGATCGAATGAAAATTACTATGTTTTGCTTTGCTAACACTGTAGGTCCTTACTTTTCCAACGGATCTTTGCCAAACGTTTTTTTGTAATATCAGTATGATTGATTGAATTGGATTTCATAGTCGCACCAACAGCTAAGGTCATATGGCGACTTTCCAGCTTCCATTGGTGGAGGTAGACCCCAGGTGCCCCTCCGGGCAATTTTCGTGCACGGGAGGGCGCCTGGATAGAACCACCGACGTTCCGCAAGCCAGCTGGATAGCTTCCTCACATCAAGATTCCTAGGCCCCTGAGGGATCGAACTTACAGCGGTGAGGGGCAAGTGATCTCAAGTCAGAGACGTTAACCACTCGTTATGAACTCGAAAACCAAGTGAACGATATCTTATCACACAGATCCCTCCCGCTCCCCCTCCCCCCACCCCCATTCCACACATTTTTAAAATATTTTGTTTTATGAAGTTATCTCGGTCACAGAAGAAACCAAGGACATATGGGGAAATGTATGCCCTTGAAATATTTAAAAATGCATTTAAAATGCCTTACTTTGCTTTGTTAAATCGGCGATATATTCGACTGCTTTATCAGTAGACGCATGGACAAATGCTGACTCTAGTATCACAGGCTTCAGTACATTTCAAACATTAAATGAGTTTGTCAGATTGTTGAGACTGCAGTGATATAGTACAGAACTTACTATGTATATATGTGTGCGTTTGTGTGTGCGTGCGTGCGTGCGAGTGTGAGAGAGTGGGTGGATGGATGGTGTTTTACGGCACATCCGACACAAATAAGTCATATTGTGCGCACAAACTAAGTTAATGAACAACGAAATAGTCAATTATTAAAGAGTACGGTGAACATTATATAGGTAAACTATTTACGGCCATAGAAGGGGAACACAACAGCTCTGTAAACAAGATATAAATAGGGTTATACATGATACTGTAATAAGCGACATCCATAATAACAATAAAACGTCCACCTCGCATGCGGAAGGTCGTAGGTTCGATCATACCAAAGACTTTAAAAACTAGTTCTAGTAACTTGTTTGGCATTTACTTGGTGTTAAGCATAGTGCTAGGACTGCTCGCCCCATTGTCAATATAATGTGACTGGGAGTTAAAAAAAAAAAAAAACTTTTTTAAAATAAATAAATAAATAAAATAATAATAATAATATGTGTTTTCAAAAAAGTATTGCCTCCGACCTTAAATGTTCGAGTTTTATACCCATCAAAAGGTACTAGATTTTCCTAATCTATATTACTTCGAAGATTAAATCGTAGAAAGTAATTTTATTAAAAAAAAAACCTTTTTATTTTTATTTGTTTTACTCTTATCCTACCCTACGCATCCTTGACCGAGGGGTTAACGATGTTGCATTGTATACCTTCTCGCCTCTCACTTCTGCGGGTTCGAGTCCCACTGGGAGCTCGACTTGTAAGTGCGGAAGTGTCGATTCTTACGGATTGCGGGAGGTGTACAGTACTGGTTCTGCTAAAGAAAAGTGAGTGGTCTGCCTCCACCACAAAAAAATCGACCGTCATATATAACCTTACATGTGTCAAACAAACAAACCAACCTAAGTTTTTGGTAAAAAGAAATCGGTAAAACAATTAATAAAAAAAAAAACACACTGGCCTTAGTGCATGAGGTAGCACAATAAAATTGATCAATGAGCTTCCTGCTATCCATCGTGATGTCACTGAACGGTAGCTTACTGCTATCCATCGTGATGTCACTGAACGGTAGCTTCCTGCTATCCATCGTGATGTCACTGAACGGTAGCTTACTGCTATCCATCGTGATGTCACTGAACGTTAGCTTCCTGCTATCCATCGTGATGTCACTGAACGGTAGCTTACACTGGACGGTAGCTTCCTGCTATCCATCGTGATGTCACTGAACGGTAGCTTCCTGCTATCCATCGTGATGTCACTGAACGGTAGCTTACTGCTATCGATCGTGATGTCACTGAACGTTAGCTTCCTGCTATCCATCGTGATGTCACTGAACGGTAGCTTACACTGAACGGTAGCTTCCTGTTATCCATCGTGATGTCACTGAACGTTAGCTTCCTGCTATCCATCGTGATGTCACTGAACGGTAGCTTACACTGGACGGTAGCTTCCTGCTATACATCGTGATGTCACTGAACGGTAGCGTCCTGCTATCCATCGTGATGTCACTGAACGGTAGCTTCCTGCTATCCATCGTGATGTCACTGAACGGTAGCTTACTGCTATCCATCGTGATGTCACTGAAAGGTAGTTAAAGATGACGTTAAAGTTTTCCGGCCATGTTTTGTTTCATGAACATGTTAATGTCTATTTAAATCAAAATCAATACACAACAATATATATATATATTCAATTCACCAATTGCAATATCTCTGAAAAGCGAGAATAAGATTTTATTTGATGACGTAGAAAAGTTTGAACAGTTAAATTAATCCACAGGTAAATGTATTTATCAATTATCTGACAGCAGTTGTGCAGCTATACAATACAGATTTGCCTCATTTCCCCAAGCAATCACGCAGTGGGAAAATAGTACCTACGTCATGCAAATAATACTTATTTTTACATACAACTAAGTAGCGGATTTAAATATATGTTTCTCTCCGGGACTATCAAGAAATGTTTATATGATATTTAAGAGTTAAATTTGTTAATTGATAATACTACAAAAAATAGCGACCATTCATCTTTAACCCCATAGATGCCTATTTTTCTTTCGCAGATAATTCAACTATATCGATAATGTAGTGGCGCTAGAAAGTCAATACTCATATTATAATTTCTCAACATTTCAGAGAAGTAATGGCTAAAAAAGGACCACACACTAAGTCTTGTCTATTGTAAAACGGTTATGTATAAATTATTTTATAAGCAATAATGTGAGTAGATCAAACACCTTTGCCTCTTTAGTATTACCTAATAAGGCTTGCTTTTATAGTTTGTTTTATTGTTTGTCTACTCCTAACATTTTTATCATGTTCATTTGTAATGTTCAGTTTTTATAATTATTGGAAATAAAATTAGTTTAAACCAAATTGACTAATGAAATGTGTATAGCTTGTGTATATCTTGTTTTACTGAAGTTGACGAACTATGTACAAATGATAACGCATGTACATTTCAGTGCTGTGAATTTATAAACAAAAGGCCCAAAAATGCCTGTATCTCTCCACTGGTTTAAGGCTGTGTGGTGGCAATACGTTTTCTTAATGAGTTTTATCTTCTCACAAATTCAGTGTAAATTAAGTAGAGGGGAAAGGGCGGAGGTATGTCAGGTCAGACATGGCTGGGTTTCAAACCTTTTCTTAGTTTTTATTACATTCTGAACAAAATAGTTTGGAGTTGGGGTGGTGGGGGATGGGGGAGAGGGATGGGGATATAGGGATGAGTGTGATTCATATATGGTTGGTTTTCAAACTTGCTCGAGCTTTTATTGATATTAAAATTCAAACCAAGTTCGATATGAAAAAGGACCCACGGTGTTAACAAAGTACAATATATCACTTTTCATTTAATCGAAGATCAAAACTCTGCTGTTTCTGCTCAAAATCTGGCTGGTTATTACTTGATATAAAAACTCTGACAACGTTTGAAAAAGATTAGATGCAAAATGAAATATCTACAGATTTAACAAAGTAAATTATATGATCAAGTATATCATTTTTCAGTAAATCAAGGCCGTACCAACGGTGTAATTAATCAGTTCTAGCTGGTTTTCGAACTTGTTTCATTGATGTTAACGATCTTGGTAAAGATCGTGAAAAGTGAAGGCTTTTACATTAATATCAACAATCTGGCCCAATTGTGTAAAGATCGGATGAAAAATGAAGGCCTTATTGCCTTAAAGGGGCAAAACATAACATGATTAATTAAACCAAGGGCCATAACTCTGGGGTTAGTGGTCCGATCTAGTTGGTTTTCGAACTTTTCCGAGCTTTCATTGGACACGTTTGGTAATCGCTTCAAACGCGGGACGACGGACGGACGGACGAACGGGCGACAGAAAACTCGCAATCCCGGTCAGCAGGGCTAAAAATAAAAGAGGCCTACATTTCTACTGCTTCAGAAAGTTTAAACATATTTTGATGTATATCACGTAATTTTGTTTACGAATTTTCACGTTTTTAAATTAAGACTAGCTTTGGCATTGAACTATTTGTATTGTGTATTGTTTTGATAATCCTTTCAACATAGCTAGCCCATAATCTATTTGTAAATTGTTTACGCCAAGGAAGGAACAATTGCCAAGAGTGCGTATACAGTTACCGCGATGATAATACTTTGTAAGGTAAGGGCTGTTTGGCGCGTCTCAAATCAATTAAAGAATCGTTTATAAATATCGAATTAAGTTGTATATAAATGCCAATGAGATCACCGATAGAATGCCGATCAATAAGTTTATAAAACGCTATTCGGTAGCATTTTGCTGTCTTTAAATTAAAGGCACAAACGGCAATCTTTATTTTATTTAATTTTAAACTCGCGGCGTCCCGTTAGTTTTTCTACATATATTTTTTGCAATCATTAATATTAGTTAGGACTTTATTTGTTATTATTCGTTTTACGATCCATTAAAACGGAGAAGGCAATCCTCAGTTTTAATGGTTCATAAAACGCATTATAAAAAGTAATAAAAAGTAAAACGAATAATAACTAGGAGGATGGGAAAAAATAAAAATTGGAAAAGCTATTTCCTTACTTTTCACAGGAAATTAAAGAGAATGAAATGTTCGATTAAAATCTTGGAGGAGGTAAAAAAAATGAAAATAAATATTGATCAAATTCCTTAAAGAAAAATAAAATTCCCTATTTCGTTTTATCGTAATGGGTTCGTAAAACGAACAATCGAATAAAAAACGGCCTTATTAGAACAGTTCAAATCAAATTGAATTTACATATTTAAAAAAAAGTGTTGATTAGCAAGAAAAACGATTTTAATTATTTAATGTATTATTTAATTTTATGTAAGCAGGTCTAAAGTTAAAATGATACTGACTTAATAAATCAATCGGCTTATTTTCATGCTTGATACAAAGTCAGGCCTGCCAAATCTCCGGATTTACGTCTACAATTTCCTGATTTTAAATCAAATTTTATTTTTAAAAATGTTGATGATTTAACTGTGATAGTGTCAGATAGTATGGGCTATATCCTTCAATGGGACAGACAGACAGATATTTTTTATTGATTAAACTTTACAAGTTTATCATCATATACAATATGCAAACATTTATACGCGACAGAATAAACAAAACAAACAAACAACAAAAACATAATTTTGCACACTAGTTTCAAATAAATTGTATTATTGAATAATTTGAAATATTAATTAATTGAATAAAAATGTGGAAATGACACTGAACTTTAACTTACGCAAATTAAATTAAATATTAAATTAAAAAAACAAAAGAACAATTTTGTTCTCATTATCACAAAAGCAGTAACATAAATAATTAATTGATAATAGTTTTCATTTGAGGATAAACCTAGTTTTGATTAAACAATAAATCATTACGAGAATCAAATGCTTCTTTTATAAACCAAGATAAATTAAACAACTCTTTCTTATTACTTGTTTTCATTAGCTCTATGAATTTTAAAACACTTGGACGTTTATAATAGTACTTTTTAATGTATTTTCTTCTTATATTAACATATACAGGACAAATCAAAACAAATTGGTATTCATCTTCAATGTCATTAGAATTACAAATGGTACAATAACGTTGGTTTCTTTCTAATCTGTTCTGTGCGTAGCGCCCAGTTTCATTTCGCAGTGAATGCGACGATAGTCTTAGTTTTGATAAAACAATTCGCAACTTATATGGCAAAATATCGAGATATGGTTCATATTCAAAATTGTCTTTAAAATGTAAATACATTGACAAAACTCTATTATTTACAACATCGCTGTTCCACTTTTGAACAAAACAATCGACTAAACGCTGTTTAAAAACAGTATGAAATGTTTTCAAAGGAACACTATTTGGACTATTCCAAACATAGCCGAAACCATACTCGTTTAGAAGCTTTTTAATATTCCCAGCCCAATTATTACGCCAATTTTCTATGTTATTGATGGGTATGGTATGTACACTAGGGTTCCGTCGGTGTGTTCTTGGGCAAGACACTTTTCCTTAGCCTCGTCCGTCGGATGGGGACGTAAACCGGGCGGTCCCGTGTATCGGTCTATCAACCGAGCACGTTAAAGAACCATAGGAATCTATTCGATAATAAGAGTAGGGCAGGTTCCCGGATTCCTATGTATCCTTCCCCTCTCTCTGGGGCGGCTCTAAATAACCTGTACTGTGTTGTTGAGCCGTTAAACAACATTCAATTCAATGTACACTAGGGACCAGCTGTGTAATACACTGACTGAATATACAGGCCTGTGAACTTCAAAATTGCGCGTCCCGTCTCTTTAAGTGTAATTTATACCTTTTGTTAAGTTAAATAATAACTGTTAAACTGCCTTGACATTTTTTAAGATAATTTGAGTGTTATAGGTTTCCACAAGTGCCCGCGATACGAAATGCACATCGCGCTTAAAGGGACACACGGCAATCTTGAAGTATCTGAAATGGGTGTCTCGATTTATATATCCAGTATTATTTTTATTTTTACCCTGGTTACATTTAAATAAATCAAATTTTAAGTATTCACTATTTCGTCTTATTATATTTTAAGTTTTAATATATTACTGGTGCAATAATATCAACAAATAATAATATGCAAAAACAAATGGTTTATTGCAATTCTTATAATTATCATTAATGACTGAATACATGCAATTTATGTAGAAAAACTAACGGGACACCGCTAGTTTTTAATAAATCAAGATTGACATGTGTCCCTTTAAACACTAAAGAGTGTAGCGTACTTGAATAGTAGTATCTAATGTGTTTCGTGTATAAGATCGAAGAAAAGATAGAAAAGTTGTGGTCGTGACTTTGTACAATTAATATCAAATATCAATGGTTTCGACTGTGGACAAGTTCATTTAATTGAATATAGACTCGATATATATATATTTTTTATGCAGAATTGCTCGTTTAAAGTTCTGTCGTGATAATTGGTGTTATTTGCTATTGTCGGCGTTCGATTATGTGTGCATTGATGCGAGTTACTAATTATTGGAAATCAATATCGCTCCCATATTTTCAGAACGTGCATGTATCGTCAAAATGATTATGTTCAAAACAAAGGTTGTCCATTATCAAGACTAAATAGCTATCGCTATTGTTTACAGGGTTATTGTTAAAAATACATAAACATCCGCAAATCGAAATTGAACTGTAGAAAACATTCCTAGTTTTCTATGTAACCTGTAACTTGGAGTAAATAGTGATATTCGAGAGAGCAGAATCTCACGTGGAAGTTAAAAGTGATCTGAAAATGCATGAAACATTTCTGAAAGTTGTTGAGAATTCAACGGAACAGAGGAGCGAGTATGAGTGTCTGGAGATGGTGCCGTGGTTACAGAATCATTGCGGAATATTCGAAAGTTTACCGCCAGGTGGGCATTCATTATATTAATGCTGATACAAACTCTTAATTAGATACTTGCTTGCTTTGCTCTCTCTTAAACGTTGACCGATAGATACGTTCGGGGTCACGTTGACCGCTGGATACGGTCGGTGTCACGTTGACCGATAGATATGTTCGGGGTCACGTTGACTGCTAGATACGTTCGACGTCCGTCGGCGTCGTTGACCGCTAGTTACGTTCTTTTTTCATTGATCTGCTCAACATTTGCCTAATCGACTTCTTCACAATAACCGCTTGATCAATTCTAACGAAACTGTTCTTGTCTTATATTCCATTGTCAATGTTTTTCGCGTTTGTCATCCAAGATGGCCGCCGTTACTAAAATAGTACACACCTTAAACAGTCTTCTGCTCAACAACCATTGGTTATATATTCACGTTTTTTTTCCAGATGTTATCCTTATACTCTAAACTTCCAAGTTTATTCAAATAAAAAGGCATAACTCAATAAATAGGGTAAACATGTGGTCTCAGTCTACAAATTATAACAATTCATAAATAAAATTTATTTTCATGTAAATACAATACTCTGCATAAAATATGCTTTTTTATTTCAAGTTCTGTTTCTCTTCATGGCCGAATTTCCGATAAGAATATACAAGTTATAAGTGGAGATGTTTGCCTCTTTCAGAGTGTAGGAACACATTCTCTAATAGTTTAAAGAGGAATTGGTTATACCAGTAAGGATTGATGTCAGCCTATACTTGTTATACCAGTAAGGATTGATGTCAGCCTATACTTGTTATACCAGTAAGGATTGATGCCAGTCTACACTTGTTATACCAGTAAGGATTGATGTCAGCCTATACTTGTTATACCAGTAAGGATTGATGCCAGTCTATTAAGGATTGGTACCAGCCTATACTTGTTATACCAGTAAGGATTGGTGCCAGCCTATAATTGATATACCAGTAATGATTGATGCCAGCCTATACTTGTTATACCAGTAAGGATTGATGCTAGCCTATACTTGTTATACCAGTAATGATTGATGCCAGTCTATACTTGTTATACCAGTAAGGATTGATGCCAGCCTATACTTGTTATACCAGTAAGGATTGATGTCAACCTATACTTGTTATACCAGTAAGGATTGATGCCAGCCTATACTTGTGATACCAGTAAGGATTGATGTCAGCCTATACTTGTTATACCAGTAAGGATTGATGCCAGTCTATACTTGTTATACCAGTAAGGATTGATGCCAGCCTATACTTGTTATACCAGTAAGGATTGGTGCCAGCCTATACTTGTTATACCAGTAAGGATTGATGTCAGCCTATACTTGTTATACCAGTAAGGATTGATGCCAGCCTATACTTGTTATACCAGTAAGGATTGATGCCAGCCTATACTTGTAGCAGAGAGCTCATAGCTCAACTTTAAAGTTGATCGTAAATTCAACTGGATAAAAAAACATACAAAGTTCCTGGTAAAATGAAACACGCCCCTTTGTCATAGCATTCACATGAGTAGTTCGTATTTAAACCTTTGTAGAAAAAGAGAGTAACATATGCATGTACACATACGATTCTACCATAAGATAACGTGTTTTCTTATTTTACCAGGCATATACATGATTTTTGTTCAAAACTTTTAAGATTGATCATTTTCACTTCTGAAACACAAAGTTTTCAACCAATCTAAATTGTGTATTTAGCCGTTTTGACAGACATAAGGACATTTTGTAAACATTTGAAATAATTTCATAAATATCACCGCCGTGTTGTTGTTTTTTAACACACATTTAATTAACGAATAATTTAATAGCCGCATAAAATGCTATGGTTACTGCAACAGGGTTAACATCGTTTCTGTTTCTAAACTGCATGCTTGATATTTGTGCATTTGTGAAGGGGTTTGCCGTTTTATCGTGACCTTACCTACTATACCAGTAACTTTTGCCTTCTGCCAATGTGGAACCATTTTCGTCATGTTTGAGGCCATGAAGACGGCACATCGACATGTTTGACAATAGGCCATAAAGACGGCACATCAGCATGTTTGACAATAGACCATAAAGACGGCACATCGGCATGTTTGACAACAGGCCATGGAGTTGGCATATCGACATGTTTGACAACATACCATGAAGATGGCATAATCGACATGTTTGACAATATGCCATGAAGATGGCACATCGACATGTTTGACAATAGGCCATGAAGATGGCACATCGACATGTTTGACAATAGGCCATGAGGATGGCACATCGACATGTTTGACAATATGCCATGAAGATGGCACATCGACATGTTTGACAATAGGCCATGAAGATGGCATAATCGACATGTTTGACAATATGCCATGAAGATGGCACATCGACATGTTTGACAATATGCCATGAAGATGGCACATCGACATGTTTGACAATATGCCATGAAGATGGCACATCGACATGTTTGACAATAGGCCATGAAGATGGCACATCGACATGTTTGACAATAGGCCATGAAGATGGCACATCGACATATTTGACAATATGCCATGAATATGGCACATCGACATGTTTGACAATAGGCCATGAAGATGGCACATCGACATGTTTGACAATATGCCATGAAGATGGCACATCGACATGTTTGACAATAGGCCATGAAGATGGCACATCGACATGTTTGACAATATGCCATGAAGATGGCACATCGACATGTTTGACAATAGGCCATGAAGATGGCACATCGACATGTTTGACAATAGACCATAAAGACGGCACATCGGCATGTTTGACAACAGGCCATGGAGATGGTATATCGACATGTTTGACAACATACCATGAAGATGGCATAATCGACATATTTGACAATAGGCCATGAAGATGGCACATCGACATGTTTGACAACATACCATGAAAATGGCATAATCGACATGTTTGACAATAGGCCATGAAGATGGCACATCGACATGTTTGACAACATACCATGAAGATGGCATAATCGACATGTTTGACAATAGGCCATGAAGATGGCACATCGACATGTTTGACAATAGGCCATGAAGATGGCACATCGACATGTTTGACAATAGGCCATGAAGATGGCACATCGACATGTTTGACAATAGGCCATGAAGATGGCACATCGACATGTTTGACAATAGGCCATGAGGATGGCACATCGACATGTTTGACAATATGCCTTGCTCCAGTGGCTGTCTACGTGTATTGAAATTGATCATGAAAGCTTGTTACCAACGATCGTACGTCTTCGTGTGTTTTTTTTTATACTTCCTCTCAAATCAACACCTTCCACTTTAATACATTTTAATAGCAGTCACGTTTTCCAGCAGTATAACTCATGTCGTTCTCTTCAATTCTTTCAAATAATGTACATATCATATAAACTATACTATACATATAAACTATCATATACATATATCATAGCCTATACAACCGACACACAGAAAACGTCTCTTCCAACTCAGTCCCACTGGGAGCTCGACTTGTAAGTAAGGAAGATCTTACGGATTGCGGGCGGTGTACAGTTCTGGTTCTACCTATGAAATGTGGATGGTTTGCCTCCACCATCACACAAATAAATAAATAAAGAAATAAAAAAATCGACCGTCATATATAACCTTAAATGTGTTGAAAATGACTTAAAGCACCATAAACAAACAAACAAATCTTCCAACTCAGTCTTCTAACCTCAGACTTCTAACCTCAGTCTTCTAACAAAGAAATGGATTCCATATGGACTTGGAGTCAGAGTGAGAAGTTGGTCAGAAATTGTACACGATCTAAAACACAGAACTGAGATAAAGGCACGGCTACACAATAAATGGATACTAGAGACAGAGCTGCCTCAGCTTGAGGCGTGCACCTCGTGGCACTGCCGCTTCATCCGGCGACTAACAGGCAACTTAGAACTGATACGGACCAGGGGAATCCGACTGTCTATTTAAAACAAAGCATTGCGATGACCGTCACCTGGTGTTGATCTAATATGATTTATAGTACTCTGAATGTTAAAGTGTAGACATTTATTCAAGAAAGACAATTTCGGGACAACGAGAGGCTTGTACGAGTATATATTATAATACATTCGTCAGTGCTATGCAATGTTGAAGTTTTTTTTATCGTTCTTAAGTAGCTAATCATGGCTGCATACAACACACACCCATTCTACTGCCACCTTGCATAATTATCGTCATACCATCTGCTTTACAGCTATCAGTTTTCGATATTATTCATTCATGACAGCACAAATACGCATATGCAATTTCACACATAATTCGTTATTTGTAATTATTTCAATACTTAAACAAACTGAATCGATTCGATTATAATATTAAAACGATTAAATTTTACATAGGCGATGTACAATGGTTGTAGGAGTTTAATGTTCACATTAACGTCAATAATATAAATGCTAAAGGGGAAAATGGTCTACTTTTCCATTTGTGTACTTTTTCCTTTGAACAGTGTTTAAATATTTAGTCGTATAGTCATATAAATTTGAATATTTAGTCGTATAGTCATATCAATTTAGAAGTTAAAGTGTTCGTTCTTTTATAGTGCTTGTAGTCCATGGTGGTTTAATGGTATTTTAAGTCAGACCACACACTTTTTCCTGGGTAGAACCAGTATTGTATATCTCTCGCCACATCCATAAGAATCGGCATTTTCAAATTGAGCTCCAGTGGGATTCGAACACGCAGCGGTGAGGGGCGAGAAGGTTTCAAACTCAACGTCTTTACACTTTAATATTCGTAATCTTTGTACAACTATAAAGCTGCTCCATCAGGGCTACCTTTGCCATACATTTCCAAAAACCTTTTGCAAAATGTATGAAAAGCAAGTATCTGACGAAGTTGGTAAATCCAGGGAGTAAGTATACAGGTCAACATAGAAGTCAGATTTTGAGAGTCCTTGTCGCAGAAGAGTTCTTAAATTACTCTTATATTTTAAAAATACATGTATCAAGATAATTACATAAATTTCACTTGTTAAAGGGACACTGTCCGTAAGTAACCTGTATTTTGAGCATAATCAAATAACTGTCTGATTTTTTCCCAGTGAAATGTATCCATAAGAATATGATCTTACACCCAAATAAGTCTGTGGTAATAAATTCCTGAATTTGAAAAAAAGAAGTTTTATTTATTTATTTGTAAATATTGTGGGACCCACTTTATTTGCATCACGGAAATCGTATTATATATTTCGATGAAATTTTGTGTGAACATCAAATAAAGATGTTATTGAAAGAAAATCATCCTACAAGTGTTAGTTCTTTCTTACAGTCTCCGATTTTGCAGGAAAACAAAGTGGATACTTTTTATTTTTGCTGAGTATAGCTTTTTTGTTCGCCACAACATCGCGACAAACTTTTAAGTTTAGATTTGCCGTTTCTTTATTCGCCACAACATCACGACGAACCTTTCCATTCTGATCTGCTGTATCTCTGTTCGCCAAAACATCATCGAAAAACTTAAACTTTATCCAGAATTTTATTATTTCTATGTTACTTATTACTAAAGTGAAATTTGCATTTTATGTCAAAGGACCACTTGAACGAGTAATTTTGCTATGTAAACATTTCCAGTGGAACCTTATTTTTTTCAGAATAAGCAAAATATTTATTAATGTGTTGCAAGAACATTTTTAAATACCAACTCCAACATTTAAAACCTGAGAACAATTAAAATTGTGTCCCAAGTGCAAAATGCAGTATTTTTATTTGTATTTATAACATGATGACAAGCCATTTTAATAGTTAAGTCATTGTGAATTATTATATAGTAACTATATATATACAAATTTAACAAATATAACAATTTATATCTACTTTGAAATTTAAGCACACATACTTTAAATAACATGTATTTAAAAGTAATTAATGACAAAGATAATTAATGCTAATATCAGAAAAATATAAGTGTACAGACATGTAGAAACACCCAATTTATGATAGAGTGAAAAAAATGCTGGATAAACTTGTTCACTGGGTCAGTTAATTATTATTACCAGGTATTACGTAATTTCCTTTGATCTGAAGCAGTATCATGCAGTATCATGAAGAGGTTATACTATTGGAAACACATGTGTTCATGAAATTGTGGTCTTTTTGCATAAGTTTTGATGAAAATGGGAGTAATGTAGGAATGACAGCTCTCGACATCTCCATGAAAATGGGAGTAATGCAGGAATGACAGCGCTCGACATCTCCATGAAAATGGGAGTAATGCAGGAATGACAGCGCTAGACATCTCTATGAAAATGGGAGTAATGCAGAAATGACAGCGCTCGACATCTCCATGAAAATGGGAGTAATGCAGGAATGACAGCGCTCGACATCTCCATGAAAATGAGAGTAATGCAGAAATGACAGCGCTAGACATCTCCATGAAAATGGGAGTAATGCAGGAATGATAGCGCTCGACATCTCCATGAAAATGAGAGTAATGCAGAAATGACAGCGCTCGACATCTCCATGAAAATGGGAATAATGCAGAAATGACAGCGTTCGACATCTCCATGAAAATGTGAGTAATGCAGAAATGACAGCGCTTGACATATCCATAAAAATGGGAGTAATGCAGAAATGACAGCATCGACATATCCATGAAAATGAGAGTAATGCAGAAATGACAGCGCTTGACATCTCCATAAAAATGGAAGTAATGTGGAAAAAGACAACATTTGACATTCCCATGTAAATGAGAGTAATACTTGAATGAAAGTTAGGAGTTTTTGACATTTCCATGAAAATGAGCAGTTGCATTTTACACATGTCTGGATGGAATTTATTATTGTAATGACTTTGTCAACTTTGTAAGTTAGGGATTAGGATAAATTTGTATGCCAGAATTTGAATTTACAGTATGAATTCTGCATAATATTTAAATATTTTTTAAACGGCGCTCCATTGTTCTATTTCATAATTTCAGTCCATTATTTATTTAAAAAAAGTTTGTTTTGGCGAACATTGCCGCAACTTTGCAGCAAGCATCACCACAAGCATCGCCAGAACATTGCAGAGAAACATTTTATGCAAATGAAGTTTGCTGCAAAGTTGCCGCACACTTTTAATATGTAAATGAGGTCTGCGGAAAAGTTGCAGCAAACATCGCCAAAACATCACCAGAAGATTACAGCTAAAAGTGTTATGCAAATGAAGTTTGCTGCAAAGTTGCAGTACACTTTTACTATGCTAATGAGGTCTGCGGCAAAGTTGCGGTGAACATCGCCAGAACATCACCAGAAGGTCATTTGCATATTTGTTTGCTGCAACTTTGCCGCAGACCTCAATTGTACCGCAACTTCGCCGCAAACTTGTTTTCCGCAACTTTGCAGCAATGTTTGCCGCAGAGTTGCAGCAAATAGTCGCCAGAAGCCTATATTTTTGGTATGGGCGAGCTTTACAGACTGGGATGGCGGCATGCTTTGCGTTACAACAAGGCTTAGGGAAGTTCTTGGCGGATTTGGACACTTCGATAGAGAAATTTGGACCAGCAAGGTCCAAGGCTACACTGACAGAGGCATTTCAGGCATCCCAGATTGTTCATGAGCAGATGAGTACGGTATTTGTCCTTCATCATCCAGCTAGACATTCTAAAGTCGTTTATTGGACCCGTGGTGGCAATTTGAGGAAGGCATTCAAGATGCTATAGAGCAAAAAAATGCCAGGAGAAGTTCAGCCGGGGGCAAACAATCGATCATGTAAGCGTCAGGCTGCAGCTACAACTTTATCATTTCAGTCCAGTGAACCCAGCCTTTATCATTTCAGTCCAGTGACCCAATCCTTTATCATTTCAGTCCAGTGACCCCAGCCTTTATCATTTCAATCCAGTGACCCCAGCCTTTAACATTTAAGCCTCTTGGTTCCTTTCCAAAAACGATCACCAATAAGGCACCTTGTCCCTATAACATCCAGCAGAATGAAGGGATTGCTCCACCAAGCCTGACCTGCCTCAAATATAAATATAATGACATTATGCCTTATATGCTGTTCCGATACGAGAATAAAAGCCGTATATTTCCCCCTGATAGGTCAGTATTAAATTTTCCCTAAGCGATATATATTTAATATTAAAACTGTGACTGTCGTGATCTGTTAAAATTGTATCGTTACGGAAGGTTCACGGTGACATTCGAAAATTTCTGGCACGTCGTTTTTGGTTGAGTAATCAGCTGAAAGTGGCGCGACTTCGGGCACGCCATAATCCCCACTCTGGTCCCACGTAACTTAGTCTCCAAATGGACAGTTAATCCATTTAAGTACATAAATCAAATCAAATATTGCATTCTAATTTCAGAAATCGTCTCCGATGTCATTCGATATTGTGAGTTTGAAAGGAAGCACCGAGATGACGTTCTCATCAAGCAGGGAGATAGTGGGGACAAGTAAGATCGGCTAAAATCATTCCTTGTTAAATACATTAGGCCACACTTAAAAATAACTTAGTTTGCCCTTCCATATATGTCAAATTATTTTGCGAATGCTGTTTAAAGTTCAACGGTTTGTTTGTACGTATTAAATATGGTTTTAGTATACTGGGTGTGTACTGTAACGTTGAAAATCTTAACTTTGTACGTACATTTCCTATCTAAAACAATTGGTAACACAATTAAGATGAAGAGGAAACATTGGTTTGTCCTTTTCAGTTTCAAAAGGGATATGCAAGTTTGACCAGGTAGGGGAGTGAGGACTGTGAAGGCAATGTTTTGGACCTGTCGCGTTTGGGCAAACAAACATAATTTTAATTTTGACCTTTTCTAAAAAAAAGAAGAGTCCATTATCTATGATGAATGTTTTTAAATGAAAGAAAATGCGCTTTCTTTTAGTAGTGGTTGATGTTGTGCGTGAGTGCGTGTGTGTGCATGCGTGCATGCGTGTTGTTTGTGTGTGTCTGTTTTTGGGTGCGTGTGGGTACTGTTGGGGGTATGGGGGGGGGGGGAGGTGGTGGTGAGGGGATGGGAGTAGTTTTAATTAAATTAAAGTATCAACTTACACTGTAGATGGTATATATATCCTCATTCAGCTTTACTCTAAAGTATACCCTAGTGTGTGTGTAGGCGAGTTGATGTACCTTGTTAAGTTATTGTTCCGAAGAGAGAGAAGAACATATTACTGTATACATCGACAGCTAAGAAGAATACATTACTGTATACACCGACAGCTAAGAAGAATACATTACTGTATACACTGACAGCTAAGAAAAACACATTACTGTAAACACCGACAGCTAAGAAGAACACATAACTGTATACACTGACAGCTAAGAAAAACACATTACTGTATACACTGACAGCTAAGAAAAACACATTACTGTAAACACCGACAGCTAAGAAGAACACATAATGTATACACTGACAGCTAAGAAAAACACATTACTGTATACACCGACAGCTAAGAAGAACACACGACTGCATACACTGACAGCTAAGAAGAACACATTACTGTATACATCGACAGCATAGAAGAATACATAACTGTATACACTGACAGCTAAGAAGAACACATTATTGTATACACCGACAGCTAAGAAGAATACATAACTATATACACCGACAGCTAAGAAGAACACATTACTGTATACTCTGACAGCTAAGAAGAACACATTACTACATACACTGACAGCTGAGAAGAACATATTACTGTATACACCGACAGCGAAGAAGAACACATTACTGAATACACCGACAGCTAAGAAGAACACATTACTGTATACACCGACAGCTAAGAACACACTACTGTATACACTGACAGCTAAGAAGAACCCATTACTGTATACACTGACAGCCAAGAAGAACACATTACTGTATACACTGACAGCCAAGAAGAACACATTACTGTATACACTGACAGCTAAGAAGAACATATTACTGTATACACCGACAGCTAAGAAGAACAAATTACTGCATACACAGACAGCTAAGAAGAACACATTACTGTATACACCGACAGCTAAGAAGAAGTCATTGCTGTATACACTGACAGCCAAGAAGAACACATTACTGTTTACACCGACAGCTAAGAAGAACACATTACTGTATACACCGACAGATAAGAAGAACACATGACTGTATACATCGACAGCTAAGAAGAACACATTACTGTATACACCGACAGCTAAGAAGAACACATTACTGTATACACCGACAGCTAAGAAGAACACAGTACTGTATACACCGACAGCTAAGAAGAACACACTACTGTATACACCGATAGCTAAGAAGAACACATTACTGTATACACCGACAGCTAAGAAGAACACAGTACTGTATACACCGACAGCTAAGAAGAATACATTACTGTATACACCGACAGCTAAGAAGAACACATTACTGTATACACCGACAGCTAAGAAGAACACATTACTGTATACACCGACAGCTAAGAAGAACACATTACTGTATACACCCACAGCTAAAAAAAACACATTACTGTATACACCGACAGCTAAGAAGAACACATTACTGTATACACCGACAGCTAAGAAAAAAACATTACTGTATACACCGACAGCTAAGAAGAACACATTACTGTATACACCGACAGCTAAAAAAAACACATTACTGTATACACCGACAGCTAAAAAGAACACATTACTAATGCAATAATTCATTATTTTGCAGACTGTACATCATCCTGAAGGGTGCTGCGTCCATTTATGTCATCCAAGACAAAGAGACGCCACAGGAAATCTTCCAACAGGTGGAGCAAGTATGCTCCAAAACAGATCTAGAACGGGAACACCTTGGACAGTACGTCTGGACATCAGGTAAGCAGTTAGTGTGTCATAATAGAACGGGAACATCTCGGACAGTACGTCTGGACATCAGGTAAGCAGTCAGTGTGGCATAATAGAACGGGAACATCTCGGACAGTACGTCTGGACATCAGATAAGCAGTCAGTGTGGCATAATAGACCGGGAACATCTCGGATAGTACGTCTGAACATCAGGTAAACAGTCAGTGTGGCATAATAGAACGGGAACATCTCGGACAGTTGGTCTGGACATCAGGTAAACAGTCAGTGTGCCATAATAAAACGGGAACATCTCAGACCGTACGTCAGGACATCAAGTAAGCAGTCAGTGTGGCATAATAGAACGGGAACATCTCGGACAGTTGGTCTGGACATCAGATAATCAGTCAGTGTGGCATAATAGTACGGGGACATCTCGAACAGTACGTCTGGACATCAGGTAAGCAGTCAGTGTGCATAATAGAACGGGAACATCTCGGACAGTTGGTCTTGACATCAGATAAGCAGTCAGTGTGGCATAATAGAACGGGGATATCTCGAACAGTTTGTCTGGACAACAGGTAAGCAGTCAGTGTGGCATAATAGAACGGGAACATCTCGGACAGTTGGTCTGGACATCATATAAGCAGTCAGTGTGGCATAATAGAACGGGGACATCTCGAACAGTCCGTCTGGACATCATGTAAGCAGTCAGTGTGGCATAATAGAACGGGAACATCTCGGATAGTTGGTCTGGACATCAGATAAGCAGTCAGTGTGGCATAATAGAACGGAGACATTTGGTCTGGACATCAGATAAGCAGTCAGTGTGGCATAATAGAACGGGGACATATCGAACAGTACGTCTGGACATTAGGTAAGCAGTCAGTGTGGCATAATAGAACGGGAACATCTCAGACCGTACGTCATGACATCAGGTAAGCAGTCAGTGTGTCATAATAGAACGGGAACCTCTCGGACAGTTGGTCTGGACATAGTGTAAGCAGTCAGTGTGGCATAGTAAAACGGGAACCTCTCGGACAGTTGGTCTGGACATCAGGTAAGCAGTCAGTGTGGCATAATAGAACGGGAACATCTCGGACAGTACGTCTGGACATCAGGTAAACAGTCAGTGTGGCATAATAGAACGGGAACATCTCGGACAGTACGTCTGGACATCAGGTAAACAGTCAGTGTGGCATAATAGAACGGGAACATTTCGGACAGTACGTCTGGACATCAGGTAATCAGTCAGTGTGGCATAATAGAACGGGAACATTTCGGACAGTACGTCTGGACATCAGGTAATCAATCAGTGTGGCATAATAGAACGGGAACATTTCGGACAGTACGTCTGGACATCAGGTAATCAGGCAGTGTGGCATACTATAATGGGAATGTGGCATAATAGAACGGGAACATCTCGGACAGTACGTCTTGACATCAGGTAATCAGTCAGTGTGGCATAATAGAACGGGAACATCTCGGACAGTACGTCTGGACATCAGGTAATCAGTCAGTGTGGCATAATAGAACGGAAACATCTCGGACAGTACGTCTGGACATCAGGTAAGCAGTCAGTGTGGCATAATACAACGGGAACATCTCGGACAGTTGGTCTGGACATCAGGTAAGCAGTCAGTGTGGCATATTAGAACGTGAACATCTTGGACAGTACGTCTGAACATCAGGTAAGCAGTCAGTGTGGCATAATAGAACGGGAACATTTCGGACAGTACGTCTGGACATCAGGTAAACAGTCAGTGTGGCATAATAGAACGGGAACATTTCGGACAGTACGTCTGGACATCAGGTAAACAGTCAGTGTGGCATAATAGAACGGGAACATCTCGGACAGTACGTCTCGACATCAGGTAATCAGTCAGTGTGGCATAATAGAACGGGAACGTTTCGGACAGTACGTCTGGACATCAGGTAAACAGTCAGTGTGGCATAATAGAACGGGAACATCTCGGACAGTACGTCTGGACATCAGGTAATCAGTCAGTGTGGCATAATAGAACGGGAACATTTCGGACAGTACGTCTGGACATCAGGTAATCTGTCAGTGTGGCATACTATAATGGGAATGTGGCATAATAGAACGGAAACATCTCGGACAGTACGTCTTGACATCAGGTAATCAGTCAGTGTGGCATAATAGAACGGGAACATCTCGGACAGTACGTCTGGACATCAGGTAATCAGTCAGTGTGGCATAATAGAATGGGAACATCTCGGACAGTACGTCTGGACAACAGGTAATCAGTCAGTGTGGCATAATAGAACGGGAACATCTCGGACAGTACGTCTGGACATCAGGTAATCAGTCAGTGTGGCATAATAGAATGGGAACATCTCGGACAGTACGTCTGGACATCAGGTAATCAGTCAGTGTGGCATAATAGAACGGGATCATTTCGGACAGTACGTCTGGACATCAGGTAAACAGTCAGTGTGGCATAATAGAACGGGAACATCTCGGACAGTACGTCTGGACATCAGGTAATCAGTCAGTGTGGCATAATAGAACGGGAACATCTCGGACAGTACGTCTGGACATCAGGTAATCAGTCAGTGTGGCATAATAGAACGGGAACATCTCGGACAGTACGTCTGCACATCAGGTAAGCAGTCAGTGTGGCATAATAGAACGGGAACATCTCGGACAGTTGGTCTGGACATCAGGTAAGCAGTCAGTGTGGCATATTAGAACGGGAACGTCTCGGACAGTACGTCTGGACAACAGGTAAGCAGTCAGTGTGGCATAATAGAACGGTTACAACTCGGGCAGTTTGTCTGGACATCAAGAAAAGAAGTGTCTTCCATGAAACTTCACACTAACATCTCTAATCGCTTTTCGCAATAGCCGTAAGCGTTCATCGACAGGCATCTCGAATAAGCAGAACAGCCAGCACACACAATCAGTATTGTATAAACATGACATCGCAATATAACAGTTACATAACTTAAACACTGGCGTTCTTATAGCTGCCCCGACTTCATAATCGAGCTTCGTTAGGAACCATGTATTCCAAGACAATACAGTGTTATAGATATCAATGCCATATACAGATTCGACGTGAGTTAAACAAATAAGTGTATAAACTACTTTTATTAACGGATATTGTACACAATATATACACATTGATTAAATCGCTAGTTTTACTATATACTGCCTGTGATAATTTATTTTAGGCGAGGGCAAATCTTTTGGAGAGATAGCTCTTCTTAAAGATGATTGTATACGAACGGCTACAGTGGTGGCAGACTGCGACACCGACCTGGTGGTTATAGACAGAAACTTGTACAATAGGTCAGTTCGGGACGTCCTGGAGCGGGAGTTTACACAGAAGACCAAGTTTGTGGAGGATAACACGCTGTTCCACAGCTGGCCATCCAGACAGAGAAAGTTGTTGGTTGTCGCTTTAAAGAAAGAGAACGTCAAATATGGAGGTCCGCTCAGTAAACAAGGGAGCCCCGCAGAAAATATGTTTTTTGTACTAAGGTAAGTGTACTTAAAGAAAATATATTCTATAGATCATCGTTTCATAGTCGTCTGATCATGTTTTAAAAACCATTCGAAAACACAAACCGCGTACG
Organism: Cyrtodaria siliqua; assembly: GCA_037043455.1. Lineage (NCBI taxonomy): Eukaryota > Metazoa > Mollusca > Bivalvia > Adapedonta > Hiatellidae > Cyrtodaria > Cyrtodaria siliqua. Next base: position 107,702 of record JAWPHD010007922.1, read on the forward strand.
GATACTGGGAAACTAACTGTTTCATGAAGTTAAACATGTCTCCTATTAAAGCATTCAAATACATGTCCAAAATACAGTTACAGCCCAAAATAACATCAAAATAACAGGAAACCGCGCTAAATAAATGCTTTAAGAGCTAAAACATTAAGCAGTCTATGTATAGGGTAGAGGCTATGAAGACAAATCTTCACCATTAAGAAACCGAAAGGGAGGAAGCGTAGAGACCGACCGGGGTTGTTTCTTAATGTTGAATATAGGTCACGCTCTTCAACGCGAATACTCTGACCGACCGGGGTTGTTTCTTAATGGTGAATATAGGTCACGCTCTTCAACGCGAATACTCTGACCGACCGGGGTTGTTTCTTAATGGTGAATATAGGTCACGCTCTTCGACGCGAATACTCTGACCGACCGGGGTTGTTTCTTAATGGTGAATATAGGTCACGCTCTTCGACGCGAATACTCTGACCGACCGGGGTTGTTTCTTAATGGTGAATATAGGTCACGCTCTTCAACGCGAATACTCTGACCGACCGGGGTTGTTTCTTAATGGTGAATATAGGTCACGCTCTTCAACGCGAATACTCTGACCGACCGGGGTTGTTTCTTAATGGTGAATATAGGTCACGCTCTTCAACGCGAATACTCTGACCGACCGGGGTTGTTTCTTAATGGTGAATATAGGTCACGCTCTTCAACGCGAATACTCTGACCGACCGGGGTTGTTTCTTAATGGTGAATATAGGTCACGCTCTTCAACGCGAATACTCTGACCGACCGGGGTTGTTTCTTAATGGTGAATATAGGTCACGCTCTTCGACGCGAATACTCTGACCGACCGGGGTTGTTTCTTAATGGTGAATATAGGTCACGCTCTTCAACGCGAATACTCTGACCGACCGGGGTTGTTTCTTAATGGTGAATATAGGTCACGCTCTTCAACGCGAATACTCTGACCGACCGGGGTTGTTTCTTAATGGTGAATATAGGTCATGCTCTTCAACGCGAATACTCTGACCGACCGGGGTTGTTTCTTAATGGTGAATATAGGTCACGCTCTTCAACGCGAATACTCTGACCGACCGGGGTTGTTTCTTAATGGTGAATATAGGTCACGCTCTTCAACGCGAATACTCTTTTATCACATGGAGGTTTACCACCACCAATTACATGTAAAACTCCGAATGTAGTTCCTATAATAAAAAGTAATCCCTCCTTTTTCGATGGAAACGGGCATTATAAGTAGGGGGAAAACTGCCCATTTCTATTCGATTTTGTGGTTATATGTATAAGAAGCGTATTAATAGGTTTTACTGGATCACTGATGAACATTTTCGAAATTTCGACTCTATGCTTACACTTTGTGAGCAATGAAAACAGTCGATCAATAAAAACAGCTGCACCCTTGACCTGTTTAGTAAACAAACAAGAACTTTCTTACATGTCTTGTGACCCCACGTTTTCTGCTGATTTTTCAAGTGGAAAAATAGTTTTCTATATGAACATTACACTGCTGCATTATCCATACTTGAGTTGAATTTGCAGCAAATCATTAATATGTGACACTTTAACATTGGTGTCTATGGGGAAAATAATTAGTGCTTTCATACCTGGAACTGCTTGTATTCCGTATAATATACCCATTACGTATTTCCTTATATTAACCATGTGTAATACAAGTCGACCGTGCACGTGCTTTATACACGTCCTGTTGTCTGTCGGAGGTATCGTTCTGGTTTGATTGGTTGGGTTTAATTGCAAGTTTCTTGTCGTTTTTGAGCCATGTGATAAAAAGGATCTGACACTCGTCATTTCATACAAAATGTTATTAAACTCGTCCAGGAATTTGTTATTAAGCTCGCCGGAGGCTCGCTTAATAACAAATTCCTGAACTCGTTTAATAACATTTTGTATGAAATGACAACTCATGTCAGATCCTCTATGTAGCAAAATCTGCATGAATAAAGGGTGCAAGTATTTGAAAATCTGAGACAACTGATTGGTTGAAAAAGTAGGGTAAGCACTAAATAGATCTACATGTACTTTCAAATCCGGTAGATTTGGAGTAACTAACCCTTCTAAGCACGTGTGTTTTGAGTTGAATGAGCAATTTGTGAAGGCCATTTATTTCAGATATGAAGACAGTGCAATGCTTTATCCATCAGGGTCATTACACGAGTTATTATTATTTATTGGCATGCATTTAGTACATTATCTTGCAAGTTGGCTAGCCAATTTTACACATGTGTGTGCATAACTATTTTGCTATAATCGCAAAGCGTCTCAGCGTACAGTTAGTGTAGTTTGTTTACGTCTCAGCGTACAGTTAGTGTAGTTTGTTTACGTCTCAGCGTACAGTTAGTGTAGTTTGTTTACGTCTCAGCGTACAGTTAGTGTAGTTTGTTTTAGTGTAGTTTGTTTTAGTGTAGTTTGTTTTAGTGTGTTTTAGTGTAGTTTGTTTTAGTGTAGTTTGTTTACATTTTAGGAGTAACAGTCTCAGTAACAAGTTTAATATTTGTATGCTGTTTTTACGTCATTTTCAACATATGTAAGGTTATATATGACGGTCGATTTTTTGTGGTGGAGGCAGACCACCCACTGTTCCTGGGTGGAACCAGTAATGTACACCTCCCGCCATCCATAAGAATCGACACTTCCTCACCTTTAATATTTAAAAGTTAAATACTTGGAAGTTAACAGCTTGGTTAATTAAGTGAATTTATGTTATTTTTTTCTAATAAAAATGTTGGTAAATAAAAAAATAAAACATTCGTAAAGTGTTCTTGCAAACAAAATTAATATTAAAACTATATTCAATTTCCCTTTGTTTCTTTTAAGCGGTGAGGTGGAGATCACCTGTGACCAGAGTAGTTACCAGGCCCAATATGAAGATATGTGGCACGAGATGGAAACGCATTTACCGGGGCTGTTGCCAAGGTAACAACACAATCAAAGAATATGTTTAATAAGTTGGCCACCAATTACAACGTTGTACCAAGAGTGCGTAACCGCGACTGGTAGACTGCTATTCATTTCGACTGGTAGACTGATATTCATTCGACTGGTAGACTGCTATTCGTCTGATAGACTGCTATTCATTTCGACTGGTAGACTGATATTCATTTCACGCAATCACGTCTAATCCTTATCTAAAACTCAGCCACATTAATACATTAGCTACTACATTGTCATAAATGACATTAGCATGAACATAGCCATGGTGGAACACCCTTCTACTTTTTATATTACACGATTATTAGGTATCGATCGTCTAGTTTAAATATATAACATATTTATCATAAATCTCGCCTTCTAATTTATATATACCATGTTTTTTATCAGACATCTCGCCTTCTTTTCGTATCTCTCTTTCTATATATAATGTTTATCAGGTGTCTCTCCTAGATTTTATATAACATGTTTATCAGACATCTCGCCTTCTTGTTTATATATACCATGTTTATCAGACATCTCGCCTTATTGTTTATATATACACCATGTTTATCAGGGTTCGTTTATCAGACATCTCGCCTTATTGTTTATATATACCATGTTTATCAGACATCTCGCCTTCTTGTTTATATATACCATGTTTATCAGACATCTCGCCTTATTGTTTATATATACCATGTTTATCAGACATCTCGCTTTCTAGTTTATATATACCATTTTTGTCAGACATCTCGCCTTCTTGTTTATATATACCATGTTTATCAGACATCTCGCCTTATTGTTTATATATACCATGTTTATCAGACATCTCGCCTTCTAGTTTATATATACCATTTTTGTCAGACATCTCGCCTTATTGTTTATTTATACAACAATAGCCTAAATACACACTATGCATCGTGTAATACCCGAGGATATACACAGCATATGTTAGTTATTGTGGTATAAATACAATAGAGCATGAGTTTTGCACGTGTACGGACGATAATGCACTCGCTAACGCTCGTGCATTATCTCCCCGTACACGTGCAAAACTCATGCTCTATCCTATACATATACCATGTTTATCAGGGTTCGTTTATCAGACATCTCGCCTTCTTGTTTATGTCAGACATCTCGCCTTCTAGTTTTATTTCTCTTTCTAGTTGTTATATACTAGTACCATGTTTATCAGACATATCACGTCTGTAATGTATACCGCGGCGTAGCCTGATAGTAAAGCGTCCGCCACGCATGCGAGAGGTCGTGGGTTCATTCCCGACCAGGTCATATTCAAGACTTCAAAACAATACCAGTAGCCCCCTTGCTTAACGTTCAGCCTATTTATATAGATTAGTTCTAGGAATGGTCGGCCCGCTGTTAGTAAAAGTGATGACTTTAAGTGAATTGAATTGAATTGGATTTTATATTCGCACCAACAGCTAAGGTCATATGGCGACTTTCCAGCTTCCATTGGTGGAGGAAGACCCCAGGTGCCCATCCGGGCAATTTTTATGTACGGGCGGGCACCTGGTTGAACCGACGTTCCGCAAGCCAGGTGAATAGCTTCCTCACATTAAGATTCCTAAGCCCATGACGCCCCTATAAGTGCATGTAATCACACACAGTCCTACATAAATGTAATGTTATAGGCATGCCTTTTTTAACTTCATGTTTTATGGTGTAGCACACCCATTGCAACACAGGAAGTGTCGGCCTGGGGTAGTCGCATAATGGCGTCAATAAATAATTCTGATTTCTTTTTGTAAAAAAAGGCATTTTCACTAATTTAAAGTTCTATTTTTGGTTTATATCACATTGTTGATCTATTTGTTACATTTTTCAAGCATTGCCATGTTAAAATTGTGAGTTTTTAATTTATTTTGCTTATATGGAAATGAGTGTATGAATACAATATTATGGCATCTCAGTGTTTATGTTTTTAAAGGGACCATTCATTCATGAGACAAGTTCTTTCTTAGAAGATACATGACCCCCATTTTTCTGTGGATTTTTTGGCAGCATATGTGTCATTTGTGATGAGAATGTAAGTTATTCATTTTTAATTTGGGCCCAGATATGAATGACAACATGGCATTTAAATTTTAATTCACACACAACTCAATGCAACAATCAATGGGTGTGTTACACCTTATGTCCACTGATAAAACTTCATTCCAACAAAGCTCTCCATCTTGGAGAGCATCCATCGGTTCTACAGGTATTCTAGTTCATTATATAGGAAGTGAGAGTTGTGCTGTGGTAAAGCATGATGAGTACATTAAATGCTGAGTGCTATATTTTATACCGTATTAGTCGATGGTAAACTTTCAGTACAACTAGAAGAGTCTGAGTGACATAATCTACTTGCAAGCTGAGTGCTATGTAAAACGATGCAAAGCCAAGATCTAGTTGTGTGATGTTATTCTAATGGTTTGCGGGGAATGACTATAATCAGTGTTAGATCCATTGTTGTATAGACAATTAGTGGACATTGGATAGGCGGAGTGAGATACATTTCAAACCTGTTTTATTATTCCTTGTCGATTTACTTGGTAAATTGTGTAAATATGTATGTCTTATAAAACTTTGTATAAAGTTACCAGCTGTTTAATTTATTTATGTAATCTGGCTACAAGCGAATTTAAAGTAAGATTCTGACATTTCGTTGAAAATAAAACCGAAATGTAATAATTACTAGGTAATTCGTACATCATTTGTGTCTGCAAATTATTTTATCTTTTTTTTTTTTTTTTAGAAAACGCAGTCTGGTTGAGACGCCGCACGAGTCACTGAGGAGAAAACGGGCACAACATAAACTGTTACAGATGTGTTTATTAGGATCAAATGAAATTGTGGGTATGTTCAATGTTCGTGTTCTTAACCCCGCGCCCCGCTGATACATTATACTTGTAAGAAGTGATAGAAACTAACCCGCCAAATAACAGCACATTACACTACAAAACCCTTTATCAAAACTCTATCCAGGTGTTCAGGTCATATAATAATGTATGCGTGCCGATTAAAAGTATAGATTAATTAACGGGTTCTTTAAATAACCGTGATTGAATATACAAAAATGAATTAATATTGGTAACTCTTAATTCGACGCTCAAGTTTTGTCGTTTGACCTGGCTGCATAGTTCAAGCCAGTTATATTGTGATTACAGGGTTTGGAATCTCAAAATATGTAAGTTATATATATATATACCTCATCGTCAGTAGATTTAGAAACAGTTTACATAGTTTAAAAAAAACACAGCAACATTAAGACGCCTAATTTCGAAATAATGTGTATGTGACCTCAGCAATTGGGTAGTTATTGCTTTATAGCCTGTATTGAGGTAAGAAAAGGCAAAATCACAAGAAAATATTAAAAACATATAAAATAATTCTCACTTGGCCCATTCAACACCTGCACAATGTTGATTTCAGTTGTTGATCAATCAGAGAGCGTCCCAAAATGTTTGCTTCCCAAGATGTTTGTTTGCATATTTTCAATGACGTATGGATTCAGTGAATTCGGCAATACCTGTATCATTATCATAACCATGGAAGGCGGAATTCTCCATATTTTGGAGTCCAATAAATTTATCACTTAATATATATTGCAAATGTTGTTCCGATATGAAAATCTTGAAAATCTCTCGATGCTCACTGGGTGTAAGATTTGGTTTAACTTTAAAACACACACACACACACACACACACACACACTAAATATAACCACTCCACGTCTGCTATTGCACTAATTTAGGTATATTAATAACATATGAGTATTGATGTGTATCCACAGACCAAATAACAAATAGATTGGGAACTACGAAAATTATCTAAATTTCACGTGGCACATTGCGAAAATTTCACAAAATATTTCCCAACTTTAAACACACATATCATGAAGGGTTTTATAGATACAAGTTTCATCATGGCAAATCCCATCACAAATTTAATATTCTTTCCAATGATAGTTTTTTGTTTTCTCTTACATTTAGAGCAAAAACGGAGTTTGACGGAAACTTTGACTATGTCGAAACCTTGATTTTTAAGAGAAAAGCGAAAAATGATGACATTTTTAACTTTAAACATCTTTTTATACAGTTTCTTATTTTGCAGATAAACAAAAATTATTATAATCCCATTTTGCTTTTCACTATGAATCTTTTGAATGTATTCTCATAAAATCAGTGAATAACTGAGGAAGAAGATAGAAGGAAAAATCAGGTGCCACGTGATATTTGGTTACTTTTGGTTAAGATAGAGTTTCCTATCTGTTTATTGATAAGTCTGTGTTCATAATTTTCCATTGCCAAAATGTTGAGATTTTACCTTATTTTCGCTTGGTGATAAAATGTGTGTTACTCGGTTTTTATCCTTAGGTTCTATAGTAAAATAATAATATTTGGAAGAGTAAAATAGATAATAATTCTAAAAGATTTACTTTTGAAAGGTACATATATTGAATCAATTTTCATAAATGTACATGATATATGCAGGGTTTTAAAATAATCACACTGCAAACACCTTAATTGTAACAGTAAACTTTGTTGAACATCCAGGATAAACACCGAGTCTATCACCTACCCGAATTAAGAGCTGTGTCAGATTTCTGGTCACTGATTGGTCAGTTTATTTTGATGATGCGTTATCAAAATTATGAATTGGTCTTTAATTACCAGGTGCTCTGGAAATCGTGCTTGGCTTGCCGACGTCATCAACCAACTCCATAGTGACGAGAGAGGCGGAAGTCCTGCTTCTCAGCAAGGAGAATTTTAGGAGACTGTTCCTGAAGAAGTACGCTGCTAGAACTGTGCAGAATCTTCGAGAACGATTGACAATGAGATTATATATGTACATTCACAGGAGCGAGGTATTTGACAGCAATCAGAAATCTCCATTTCTGAAGTTTCTGTCATTTTTGTGTCAGGATGAAAACGCCTTACAGGAGCTAAAGAAAATGAAACAAAAGGAATGGGAGCAGAAAAAGGGAATTATGTCTTCTCTTTCAAATGGTGCAAACGACAGTAGTAAAATGAAAACGAAAGACGCGGAACGCGTGTCCAATATGTTGAAGGTGTTAGACATGAAACCGTCATCACCGCATAGAAGGTTACCTAGTGCAGGAAGCAGCCAAAAAGCCATAAACGACATTGAGGCGGGTATGGCAAACTGGATAGAACGGACTAGAGGAACTTCATCGCCAGGACCTGGATCCGTCGGAACAGACAGACATACAGTTTCTCGCCACCAGACTTTCAGCGGAAATGTAAGCATACAGTTAGTTAAATATTCATGAGGCGCCATTTTACTATTTATTCACGATTTAATGGTATCCATAAATGAGTTGCGGACGTCTTTAAATATTTAAGCCATCTCTAGATCCTTTCCTGTATATTGTTCTTGTTTAAAGGAAGGTATCGTTTGATATTTGTATTAAATCTTGTCTTGTCGTACCCATAACGGTTGTTGTCTTGTTGCTATGGATTCTGCCAAGTCACTGATTACTTGCTTTGTGGCTTTCTAGACTTTTGTTTTTATATTCATATATACATGATCATTTATGTCTTATATTTATATTGCATATTAATGCTGCCTTGTTTCTTAGAGAATATAACCTGGCGGGGATATCTGTATTTACACTGTCCAGTTTTACTGGGATGACAATAGGGTAAGAGTGAGGTTTGGTGCAGCCTAGAACCTGGTTTAAACACCCGGCGGCTGTTTTGCCACTGACCGTTCCAAGGCGGTAGCCCTATTGTCAACCCTTTTATATTTGTGATGTCATATCTTGCATTTTATTAATCTGTGCAACATTGTTTGTTTCTGTGCGTGCTTTTGGTTGACTGTGGTCCTTGAATGCTACATTTCCTGTTCTACTTTTATGTCTGTGTAGTTACACTAGTCTCGCGTTCACATCTCGAGACGGGACTATTTGACGTTGATGTACGGTATAGATGTTTCCATGTGTCGTTGATGTACGGTATATATGTTTCCATGTGTCTTTGATGTATGGGATATGTGTTTCCATGTGTCGTTGATGTACGGTATAGATGTTTTCATTTGTCGTTGATGTACGATATAGATGTTTCCATGTGTCGTTGATGTACGGTATAAATGTTTACATTTGTCGTTGATGTACGGTATATATGTTTCCATGTGCCGTTGATGTACGGTATAGATGTTTCCATTTGTCGTTGATGTACGGTATAGATGTTTCCATTTGTCGTTGATGTACGGTATATATGTTTCCATTTGTCGTTGATGTACGGTATAGATGTTTCCATTTGTCGTTGATGTATATTACAGATGTGGCCATGTACTTTATAGATGTGTTCATTTGTCGTTGATGTACATCAGGTTCGTTCCTAAGATGGGGGCCGGGAGGTCCCTTATGTCAAAGTATCTCCCCAGAACCATAGTTATATATTTGATAGTAAAATATAGCACGGTTCTCCGATTCCTATATATCTTTTCGCTCTGCCGATCTGCCAACCTCTATACTATGTTGTAGATGAGAAACTGCCGATCTGCCATCCTCTGTTCTGCGTTGTAGATGAGAAACTGCCGATCTGTCAACCTCTATACTGCGTAGTATTCCTCTTATTTCTCTCCGAGATCGCTGTCCCAATATGACATGTGAAACAATACGCCGTTTCGTCATATTCCATTTCTCACTGAAAATAATTGTATATTTTGTCCATTTCAGGAACTACTTAATCCGGCGACACACTACCACCAAACACGCTCCCTCACCCGGTCTAAAACTCCAACGATGACCGACTGACAGCAGTGATAGTTAACAAAACATGGCTGACATCTGCATATTAATGAACTATCCAGTGACTTGGATGCACTATATATGCATTGGACAGTACAACAGTATTAACACGACAATACTTAGAAAGTTAAATCTCAATGTTTACATCACACCTTGGATATGGAGTGTTTTAACTCCTCCCGTTTCTAAGCTTTCAGTTATATTTTAAAGTAGCCAAACTTCAGACACAAAGATATAAAAAGTCCAGACTCTATTGTGCCCATCGCGTCAGGGTTACCTCGACGTGTTCGTTGGCGGACGGACTATAAACCTTAGAACTACACACACACACACACACACACACAGATATAAACATTCATTCCGAAACTATACTTTACTTTATGATTCATGCGTTCATGTCATGCGTTTTCTAAGGTGTGTTATGGTGAAGATTGCACGACCCCATCGATGAGGAAAATAAATATGCCAACTTTTGTTGATGACCGAAAAAGCGTCACCGTTAATACTTATGTGTGCTTCTTTTCTTCTAAATTAATAGGAATGCCCGGCATTCATATCATATATGGACATTATTTCGATTTCAAACATGCATTTCAAACTAATGAAACGGACGATATGCTCGAATATCCCGCGAATACAAATAATTTATAAATGTCTTAACTCTTATAATATAAGAACATAAACAAACTTGCAATTAAAATGTTTTACAGGAAATAGTGGCTCGTTATTTAAGTTTTACATAATATCAGTCAATCAATATTTAAAAATGCTTTGTTCGGCACCAACTTCAAATGTTTTTCGCCAATACAATACAGGCGGATACAATTCAATACACTGAGAAGCGTATGTTGTAAATGTGGGGCGTCCGTGGCCGAGTGGTTAGTCTCTGATTGCGGGTTCGAGCCCTCAAGGGACAAGGAATTTGACATAGTGTATTGGCACCCTACAAATCAATGATATGAGTCAAACATGTATGAAAGTATACAAATTACACATCTGAAATACGCTATTGATTCATGTGTGCTATAATTTATTATCATTCATAATCATGTTGATGTTGAAAAAGCTTGCAATCAATTAAATAATATATTAAACAAATGAATGTAGAGCGCTGTGGTCTAGTGGTAGGGCGTTGGACCCACGATCGAAAAGTCGTGGGTTCGATCCCCGCCATGACCATATGTGTATCACTGAGCAAGACACTTTATCGGCAGTTGTTTAGTACTGGTTGACATCGAGAGTGATTAAAATAAGTTCATAGAGCTTCCTTACAATCGATGTAAAATAAATAACCTATAATGCCGGAGTTATGGCCCTTTGTTTTTTTAAAACTGAATAGTTTTTGCAATGTCCTCTCGGTAATCTAATCTTGATGATTTTTCCCACTTATTGTCTTGGGCATCAAAATACGTTACTAGAAATGTGTTAAATACAAAAGGAGCATAAATAAGTTATACATGGTTATATAAAATGGATTCACACGTATGCCGGGCGTATATTGTGTCCATTTGCCACTCGTATTTTGTATGCTTTAAAACTGAGTACCAAGCATTACACATACAATGCCACATACGTGCGCTCCTGTACAACTTATAGTATTTATGAAGGCCAGAAATTGCCGAGATAAATTACAAAATACCGATCAAATCCCTATTTTTCAACTGATAGTATATGATGAGATCGTTAAGGTCACCGCAACGAATATCGGGGAGCATATAGTTGCCGCCTAGTCGTTCCGTCCGTCCTTCCACTCAGTCGAATTAAATAAAATGTGGTACAATGATGAAGGACGAGAAGGGGAACGCATAAACACTAACTTTACATAGGTTAATGATAGAATTATCACCCTTTTACACTATTTTTTTTCGCGAATTCTTGTCCGGAAACCATTGAGCTAGATGTAATGAAACTTAAACATGTTAAATGAAAGAAAAGTACATTCATGAGAAAACATTTTTTTTCGTTTTTTATATAATCTTTCGATAAGATTAGATGTGATCTTCGATCTTGTACTTATTTATTTGGCTGGCATGTATTATGAATGCTTTGTTTCTTATATATATAATGATTTATTACAATTATCGCCTAGTGTACGTTACTACGGGGGATGATTCTCCGACCCCCATGTACCTATGACGGAGAAAATAAACGGGCCGTCTTTATATATAAAGATAGCACTTTTATAAAGAAGCACTTTTTTTTTTGTCAATAAACCAAGGGCAATAACTCCTTTTTGTTTGCCTTTAGATGTGTTTTTCAAACTTATTGTTCTGTCGTCAATATTAAGACTTTGACCAAGTTTGGTAAAGATCGGATGCAAAATACAGTCGCTAGAATGTTGATAAATGGTTATTAACCGATATTCGTCGTATTTGAACTCGTTTGAGGTTTCATCAATATTAAGACGCTGGCCAGGTTTGGTCAAGATCATAGGCAAAAATATATGGGATCGAGGGTTGACAAGGCAAATGTTAGCATTTTTCAATAGATCAAGGACCATAACTCTGGTGTTTATCATTAGATCAAGGACCATAACTCTGGTGTTTATCATTAGATCAAGGACCATAACTCTGGTGTTTATCATTAGATCAAAGACCATAACTCTGGTGTTTATCATTAGATCAAGGACCATAACTCTGGTGTTTATCATCCGCTTTAAGATCTTTTCCGCGTTTTATCAATAGCCAAGTTTGGTAAAAACAGAGGGGCTAGAGTGTAGACAACACACAATTAACGGACGGACGAACGACGGACAACAGGCCATTTTTGGTGACCAACAATGACGAGTAACTACAGAGACACAAAGAGAAAATGGTGAAGGAAAAGGGTTTCACGTTAAACGTTGCTATGTGTTCACGTTTACGGTAAAACAAGTTTTCACTTTTACGGGAAAATGTTGTTTCATTTATCACCAGGTCGTTTTCACATTTATGACAAAGGGTCACATTTATGACACATTTATTGTAAGTTTCACGTTTATGGTAAAATGTTATTACATTTACGACAGTTTTTACATTTATGACCGTTTCCACGTTTAGGGTTCCTACAACATTGTTTATCAATATAGTAACATTTAAATTAACGCACTGTTTGTACTAACAGACCATAAGTTTCTTGAATGAAAATTAAACAAATTCAAAAGTCACGTGATTGTCCTTCGTTCTGTAAAGAAATTGTTAATACAGGATGTAAAATGGAAAGGTTATTGCGGTAACAAGGCCAAATTTGGTCATGTTTGCTAATTCAAGGGCAGATAACTCACTTTAACACAAACCGATATGCACGATTACTAAACGTGTCCAAGATTTGACTATTCAATACACATTCTGTTTGGTTTCGATTGGACGAAAAATGGAATTGATATGGTGGTAACCGGGTCGAAACATGTTTTGTTTTTTTGCAGATTCAAGAAAAGATAACTAACGTATTATATGGTTACAATACTTGTACACTATCTTACTATTATACACACTCTAGGGAAAGTTTGGTTAAGATCAAAAAATTAAAGTGTTTTTTTTAGTAACAATGTCAAATTAGGACTTTTTCGATAATTCAAGGGCCATAACTCAGCTATTGGAGATTGATTCTTGCTGGTTCAAGGTCTCGTCGGAGACCTTAAGGATGTAAAACTACTGTATAAGTTTCATTAAGATCGGATACAAATGGAGAGGCTAGAGTGCCCATAAGGCAAAAATATGCCTGTTTCCCAATTCCAGGGCATGTTATCGAATTTGGCTCGTTCAAGAACTCGTCCGAGATCGTATAGATATATAACTACTATGTACGTTTGGTTAAGACTGGATCAAACATGGAGAAGCTAGATTGCCCACAAGGCAAACTTATGCATTTTTGCCAATTTAAGGGCAGATAACTCAGCTATTAGCGATCGACACTGGCTGATTCAAAAAAAAACACGAGATCTTATTGACATATAACTACTGTGCAAGTTTGGTTAAGATCAGACTAAAAATTGAGGGCTAGAGTGCCCATAATGCAACATTATGCATTTGCCAAGTCAAGGGTAGATAACTAAGCTATTAGCGATCGAATCTAACTGGTTTAAAACTCAGCAACGATATTATGGATATATAACTACTGGTAATTTTGGTTATTCACATTTTGTAAACGTAAGAGCAGGTGGACAATTAGATTGTTTTATAGTACTAATGCCAAATTATAATTTTTTCGATAATTCAAAGGCCATAACTCGGCTATTAACGATCGAATCTGGCTGGTTCAAGAACTCGTCTTATATAACTACTGTGTAAGTTTGGGTAAGAACGCATAAACAGATGTAGGGGCTAGACTGCCCACAGTGCAAAATTATACATGTTTGTCAATTCAAGGGCAGGTATAACACACTTTACTACTATCTGTTATACATAGTTTAAGAACGTGTCTAAGATATTATTATTATATACATTCTGTTAAAGTA